>PVHP010046142.1:0-13429 GCA_004024765.1 Zapus hudsonius | reverse complement strand
CTTTAAATAACTTGGTATGGTTCCCCCATCAAGAGCAGTCTTTCTTTTGTTTTGTCTTGTTTTTGTTTATTTGTTTGCTTTTTGTTTTGTTTCTTACTTTTAGAAGACTCCCTCATCTCCAGGTTCCAGGTCAGGAAATCTGATCCTCCATGGTAGTTTATGAAGGTTTACTTTACCAGGTATAAGTTTGCTTTACACAGTGAATAGTACAAGTACAGGAGATTCAGGGCTGAAGTCTTCAGTCACTATTTCATAGTGTTGGCTTGTGCTTTCTACTACAGGTGATCTAACAGCCATTCAAACCAGTGTAAGACCTTAGCCACAAATTTATTCCACCAACGTGGCCAGTTTTTATCTTAAAATTTCATTTTCCTTTTAATTTTTCCCAAGACTGAGGGTAATAAGGACAACAGCAATGTCATTTGTTGTGGTCAGCTTTCTAGTTGCTGCGCAGAAAGAACCCAAACAAAAGCAGCTTGTTGAGGAATGGGGTTATTTGGCTTACAGACTCGAGGGGAGACTCCATCCTGGCAGGGAAAACGATGGCATGAGCAGAGGGCTGGACATCACCTCCGCCATACCACTGGAAACAGCGGCAGGAAGGTGTGCCAAATACTGGCAAGGAGAAGTTGGCTTATAACCCCCATAAACCCGCCCCCAACAACATAGCTCCATAGAGGTTGAAAAATCCAAACTGCCATCAGCTGAGAATCAATTACCCAGAACACATTCATTGTTTGTGGGGGACACCTGGATCAAACCATGACACCATTACATTCTTAGTACTTTATTTAATCAATTTCTTTTTTACCCAGCAAACTCAATTTCTTTCACTAAAAACTTCTCCATGGATGCCCCATAAAGGACACACTTTTTGTAATAATTGTTTTGTCAATATTGTGGCATTAGCCATCCATAAGAAGGCATCCTCAGTCCATCCTAAGAATAGACACACAAATTAAAATAAAGTACTGATCGGCACAAGAGAGAACAGCTGAGTGAGGTGAGCATGGCTATTCAAATGGATGGCCAGTTGAGGGACGATTTGAAATTTTATTGTTTTTGTTTTTTCCAAGATTGTGAATCTGACCAATCAGGACCATATTTTTTGCAATTTTATAACAATCATCCTACTGTCTTTTTCATAATTTGGTGAATTGTGCAGAGCTGTTAATAACCGTAACTTCAAGGACCAAATGAGTCTTCAGGCCCTCTGTGGGTCCATAGTTAGTATTAAATTTGGATTCTGTTAAACGGCAACTTTTCCTAATTCAAATGCAGAGCATCATTCATTGAATAAATTATCACAGGTTATTTGGTATGGGTTAGTCTTATGGAATTTGTTGGGTTCATTCAAACCCTGTATCTCATCTCACTTACCACTCCCTTTCTTAGCATAAAACTTCACTAGAATTTTTTTTTGATACTCAGGTTCAATGCTATGAGTGTGAGCTTTAATTTTATTGGTAATAATTTGTGATGGCAACTGGATAACAGAAAGGAATTCATCTACTTGAAGTCCATTTTTTGAATGTCTCTAATTCATCAGTATGATAAAATCATAAACATGTCCATTGCTTTTATAAATATATATATTTTTATATATAGATTTGTTTTTAGCCACATGACAAGATGTTAAAAAAAAACTCTGTAGGATGAGCTGACTTAAATCAAGGAGTTCCCTGTTTTATTGGGTTGTCCCAGAATACTTGGTGTTTTTCTTCTGCATTTCCACCTTAAACTCTATGAACAAAAAGTATCTGCTTAGGGTTATCCAATGGAGCATCTTATAAACCAGTGTTGACAACTGGATACCGCACGGGGACTGTTGTGTTCCCATCATTACTGTACAAGATGAGTAAAGCAGCAGAATCACGAAAGTACAGCATTTTAGATTAGATGAAGGCAGGAGAAGAATTTCCTAAGATTCTAGTCTATTTGCTGAAATACGTCACTAAATTAGGATTTAATAAACTCTGCATCACATACAGAGTTTCTAAGAAAAGTTCATTTCCCAAAAGCAGTCAGATGAGATCTCCACCAGTCATGTTGGTGCTGCTACTGCTTTTAAACAGGCTTTGCCTCAGCTACTGGGTGTGATTGTAGGTGGAATATGCAATAGGCTTATACTCTCCCCTATGCTTTTAGATAAAAAACTCTTAATGCCTTATTTTATGTTCATTGACCAATAGGATAAGGGTATGGGAGAGAACTTAGTCTGTAAAGTGTTTGCCTTTCAAACACAAGGACCCAAATTCAATCTCCAGGATTCATGTAAATATGCTGGTACTGAAGCACATGCCTGTAATCCCAGTGCTGTGAAGGTAGAGACAGGAAGATCCCTGAGGCTCACTGGCCAGATAGTCTAGCCTAATTAGTGAATTCCAAGCCAATGAGAGACCCTGTCTCAAAAAAGTGACCCTGGTCCCCAATGGGATTATATTTAGAGATGGTGCTTTTGGCAGTGACTAAGGATAGATTAAATCAAGAAGGTCATGCTCTTACAAGAACAGGAAGAGAGCTCGACCCAAAAGGCAACCATTTGCAAAACTACGACAAAGGAATGGAACCAGTGGGTAACCTTCATGTTGGATTTTTCAGCCTCCAGAAATAACAGAAACAACGATCTAAACAAAAATGAGTATGACTGTCTTCCTAGGAAAGGTAAGTGATCTGCTAGAGCATTCACAGTGAGTGTGTACAAGGGCAAAGCCACTAGGGGAAAAACTGGAACCCAAGATCTGTAGTATCTCATACATTTTAGAAAATCTCTTGATTGTCTTTGAGCTATAGGCTGGGGCAAACTTTGAATAGCTTTTCTTCTCTCGGGTGAGAAAGAAATCCCTTTCGCAATCAGGTCATGTCCAAAATAGTTTTCCCTTAAAAGCTAGTCTTACATCAAAACCTGAAGGCTTTTACATGGGAAATGCTATAAGAGAAAACAGTCAGTTCAGAGCATTCTAGAGAGAGAGACCACTAAACGACCATCTACATACTGAATGAGGGCAGAAAGTCAGGGCAATTGCAAGTCCTGACACAATGCCTGAGGAAAATAAGCAAGGGCTTCAGTTAACCCCTGTGGGATTAGAGTGCAGGTGTGTGCTGTTGATATTTCCAAATAACAGCAAACACATTCTGTCTCAATGCTAAAGAAAGCTGAGCAAAGTTTCATTTCTATGAACCGTTTTAAGTCAATGGGTGCATTCGACAATAAACTATTGGGTTTGAAACTATGGAAGTTTGCAAGTCAAGAACAAACCTCTAACCTTTTTATTACCACTTGTTGTTGTTTGTTGTTGTTTTTAACTGACAGGATTGCAGTGTTACAGTTCTGGTGGACAAGATTCTCTTTATAAAATCTTCTGTGATAGGTGAGAGGCCTTGAATCACTTAATCTTTTACCAGATATTTTTCATGTAAGGCCAAAGTGTAGAATGATCTATGTGAACTTTTAGACTCCACACCTTGAACCCTTCTTGCGACAGGAGACTATAAGACCTGCACACATGCAAGTGTTCAAGAAAGATTGGGGTATGCATTCATGAGCTGTCAATCACACCAATACTTATTTATTTATTTATTTACTTATTTATTTATTTTTGCGTTTACAGAGCACCTTGTCTGGGAGTTGGGAAATGCAAAGATTATTTTTCCCCCCTTGAAGAGAACTCACAGAATCCCTTGGTTCCAAGAATAAATGTCATCCTAGGTTTACTGAAGCAGAATTAAGCAGTAAAAACCTGAAAATGGTCCCACAGTCAACTGGACAGCTTCAGATAGAGGTTTTTATTCCTGATTTTATACCCATCCAAAGAGATGACCTTGGTACTCCAAGGCATTTGTTGACAACTCAACTGGAATTTAAGTTAGATAAGGAGACTCCTGGAGGATACAATGCTCCCCACTTTTCTTTACAAAGGCACAAGGAGGAAGCATCAACTGGAGAGTCCCTTGCAGCCCTCTTCAGGTCATCTTGTGGACTCCCTCTAGTGGAGAGACATGTTGGTCCAGAGGAAGGAAACTTACAGATGCTTTGACATAATTAAAGGGGAGAATTTCTCCTGGGGCATATTGGTTGTTGGCCACAAAGGCACACGTCTTAGATAAAGAATCTCTTATTCTAGGTCATTTTGGATTTGGCGTAAGGTAAACATGATAGGATTTCTTTGGTCTAGGCTTCTGCAATTATAATTGATGAACCATAAGCTCATTAGCATTTTGAATTTTTCTTTATCTGGAGTCCTTTAAAATGCTCAGATAAAACTACCAATCCAACAGTACCTGTAACATCCACTCTAGTTTATCCTTTTTAATTAGACTGCTAACCCCAGAGCAAGGTCTGGATATAAAAAGAGCAGTTAATGCTGTCTCAGTAAATATTCTTTACTGTATTTCGAGCCCAGAATAATTAACAATGTCTCTAAATGAGCATTAGCATCTGAAACTGGCTCATCCTTCTTTTGCTTGCAAGATTGAATAACAGACCAATTAATTTTCTCAGGAAAAATCCCATAAGTTGAATTTAAGAGGTTTTAAGCAATCGGTTTGGCTGTTCTTGGTCTCTCTCTTGAACAGGTTTGAGAGATATCTTTCATGCCTTCCTCAGGATCTGCTGACACCATCCATTTTCAAACTTCATTAGTTTCTATATCATGTGATTAAATAAGTGAAAATCAAGATATCCTGAGGTATAAATTCTTCATTTGGAAGATTGTAAATTCCTTGGTAAACTTTGGAGAATTGGGCTGGCGGGGGGGGGGGAGATTGTGAAAGCCCTTTCTAATGGCTTAAGGCTCAGTCTTTGACCAGAGGGTAAAATGGTTCTAACAGACTGATTGGTCAGAAGGCCTCACGTGCTAGAAAGGGAGACAATGTGTATACCAATATACAGAGATGGATGTGAATATCAGATATAAAACTATAGAACAGGGGCTAGAGAGATGATTCGGTGGTTAATAGCTCTCTTCCTGAACAAGCTTTAAGGCCAGATGGGGCCTGAGACCACCCAAATTTGAATATCTAGAACCATGCTAAACATCTGGGTATAGACATGCACATCTGTAACCCCAGTCCCAGAGAGGGGCAGAGGCCCAGTAATCACTGGAACTTGGTAAGTTCTGGATCTTTTAGAAACTCTGGATCAAACAAGAATGGACAATGGAATAAGATACCCTCCATGCTCCTCTGGCCGTCACACTGTGTCCCATGCCACTCCCATCAAGGTGGCTCCAACTTGCACTCCAGGGGTGAATCTTTTGCTTGTCTCTTACAGATAGATTCTAATGGCTATTTACGCTCCCTGGCTAGTGGCCACATCACTGTAGTTTTCCATTCCGTGGTTACATTGCTTCTACCTCTCACTCCAGTTCCTCCTGCATCCCTTTTATAATGGCCCTGACAGCTCTGTGTTATCTCTTCTTCTCAAACACCTTAACTTAATCACACTGCAAAGTGCCGTTTTGCAGTGGTAAGTAACATTCACACATTCTAGGGACATTGACATATTTGACGCATTGACATTACATTTCTTAATATAAAATTCACTAGATGAAGAAAGTGATAAAAATACTATAACCTCATGCGTGTACATATGTGTAAAGAGCATTATTTAACCGCATAGATGAATTCTACAACTGATAAATGTGGCTGGGCAGAGGGAACGGTAGGGTCAAATAAGGTCACAAAAACTCACTTTTTATTCATGAATTTGGGAATTGAGTGTGTAGAATATTATATGTTGCGGTGTGTGTGCATGTATGTGGTGCGATTTTGTGTGGTGTATATGTGTGTGTGTGTGTGGTGTGTGGTGTTTGTGTGTGTGTGGTATGTGTGCATGTGTGTGTGATGTGTGTGATGTGTGTATGTGTGTGGTGTGTATATGTGTGGTGTTTGTGTGGTGTGTTTGTGTGTGTTTGTGTGTGTGTGGTGTGTAGCATGGTATGTGGTACATACACATGTGTGTGTGCAGATGTTCATGCCCCATGCAGATGCAGGCAGAGACCAGAGGAGAACATCCAACATCTTTCTTAATCTCTCATTGGGTTGTTTCTTTGAGACAGAGTCTCTCACTGAACCTGGAGCTTCCAGGGGAGGGGTAATGGGGTTGTTCAGACTGGCTGACTAGCGAACCCCAGTGATTTGCTGGCCTCCTGCCCCCACAGAGCTGGGGTTGCAGATATATGTACCCACGCTTTATATGTGGGTGCTTAGAATCAAACAAGGCAAATCAGGCACAGTGAAGACTCTTACCCGCTGAGCCATCTCCTGAGCTCATTATACATATGGTAAATCACAATAACAAAAACAAATGAAGAAAATCTTGAGGGAAGTCCTTCCTCTCCTGAAAGCTCTTTCCTGGCTCCTCTGAGGAGCTAATGGAGGTGTCTGTCCAGGCTGCATGCATGAACATTGGACACATGATCCAGGCACAGAGGGGTGACCCTCCAGAGATGAGTGTGTGCTTGCACAGCTATCAGGCTAAAAGTAGCAGTGTAACCCACAGAAAGGAGACTCCTCATTAGTTCCAACTTCTGTTCCCCTGCTCTCTTTTCTTCTGTAGGGAAACCCTGAACTGAATGAGCACCCCAAATTCTGTGATGACACTCCACCATGTTCATGTGGATTGCTACCACCTTTGATATTCTGCCCCAGGTAGCTGGGTTCTCATTAGCATCCAGTATGAAACACAGGCCAAGTTCTAGAAATGCTGCAGTTTCCACAGGCAGCAGCCTCCCTCTTGTTATGTTAATAATGAAGATATTCCCTTGGTACCTTGGGATTGCATATCTGATACAAACCAGCTGAACAACTGCATGTTCCAGACTTCTGCTCTGAATAAACAGAACAAGCAGAGGCTGTAACAGCCCCGACACAGCCCTTCACAGGAATACAAATGCGTTAAATTGCCATTTACAATCCCTTTGTGTTTGCTCTATTAAATGAGGACACTTCACTCCATCAAATATCCAAGACTAAAATGGAAGCGAGATCACATTAACCCTCTGTCTAGCAGAAATCCAAGCTGCTTCTATATGAACTGATGTAGTTTGAGGACCTAAGTGCTGCTTAGGAAAGGTATCATCTGATGCTCCTGTTCCACACACACACACACACACACACACACACACACACACACACACACATCCAGTAGCAAGCAGTGGTCTCAACTGGTGCACATCGTGGTGGAGTGGCAGGGTCTGTGCCAGGTGATAAAGCATCAGACTAGGCCTCATGGTGGTCTTCCTATACTGAAGACTCATTATTCAAAATTTTGTCATGCAACATTATGAGATAAAAGATCTATTTTAGGAGCTGAGGAGATGGCTTAATGGATAAAAGAGCTTGCCACACAAGATAAGGACCTGAGTTCAATCCCCAGCACCCATGTAAAAAGCTGAGCTTAGCTATGTATGCCAATTACCTCCAGCACTGAGGGAGTGGAGACAGGAGGATTTCAGGGGCTCCCTGGTCAGCAAGCAGGGAGCAATAGACAGTGAGCTCCAGGTTCAGTGAGATCCTCTACCTCAGGGAGTGATTGAGGACACCTGACATCTTCCTGTGGCCTCTGCTCACATGTACATGGGGCACACTCAGCTACACACATGCATACACACATGCATACACACATAAAAAGAAACCTTTATATTAGCATTTATTCATTTAATAAATATATGATTTTAAAGAAATTATGAGGGCTGGAGAGATGGCTCAGTGGTTAAGGCACTTGCCTCTAGTGCCTAAGGCCCCGGGTTAAATTCCCCAGGACCCACATAAGCCAGACCCACAAGGTAGTGCCATGGTGCTCTCTCTCTCTCTCTCTCTCTCTCTCTCTCTCTCTCTCTCTCTCTCTCTCTCTCTCTCTCTCTCCTGGTGTGCTCTCTCTCTCTCCTTGAAAATGAATAAATAAAATATTTTTAAAAAGAAATTATGAATATAATACCTCTTATTTATGCACACCACATACCACACATCCAAACATCTGTTGCAATATTTTCTTAACTCTTTTCAGCAATCCTCAGTACACAATTTAGTAATCTCAGCTGGAGAGCATGTAAACAGGAAATAGACTAGCCTGTGTACTTTAAAGATCTTGACATTTCATTTATTAATTTTTTGAAATATGTATGGGGGATGTATTCCTATGTGGATTCATGTTCATATGTGTGTAGGAACTTGGGTGTGTATGGATGTGTGGACACATGTGTGCGCATGCTTCTAGAGACCAGAGGTTGATGTGATATGCCTTTCTCAGTTGCTCTCCACCTTATTTTTTTGAGGCAGGGTCCTACACCAAACCTAAGGCTCACTGATTTGGTGAGACTAGGTACCCTCCTGTCTCCACCATTCCAGTACTAGGATGCCATTCTTGTGCCACAACACCCACTTTTGTGTGTGTTCTGGGGAGCCAAATCTCATATTTGTATAGCAATCACGTCACCCACCAAACCATCTCCCCAGCCCCCAAATCCTGACAATAAAAAAACATAATCATAATGAAGAGTTGTAAGTGAAGATATTGGCAGAAAAAAAGAGAGAAAAGAGAGAAGCCTGAAGAAGTGAACAGGTGAGTGGTGACGGCAAAGAGATGAGATGTAGGAGTGAGTGTGTTGGAGAGAGGGCTTCAAGCAGATGTCAGGGTTCCTAGATCTGTTGTGAACTGAGTAGGGAGCACTTACCAAGGCAGGTGACAGGAAGGGGGCTAAATGACTGGCCATTTCAGTCCCTTAGTTCGCTAGGGTAACCCTCATTCCAAGTGGGATGGGCCTCAGTATGTGTCCTTAAGGGATTATCTTAATTAAGATGGGAAAACCCACCTTAACTGTGGGCAGTGCTCATGGGCTGAAGTCTCAGACTGAATAGAAATGAACAAGCAACCCAGGCAGCATTATTCATCACACTGCTTCTTCACTGTGGGCTAAATGAAATCAGCTGCCTCAGGTTCCTGCCACCATGCTTCCCTGCCACATGAGGGACTCCACTTTTTCATACTATTAGTCTAATGAGGACCTTTTCCTTCCTGAAGTTGCCTCTGGTTAGAGGGTTTTGTCTCAGCAAGAAGGAAGTAACTGATAAGAGTGTTCCAGTAGTCTTAGATGCTAAGATTTTCAACTCAGATTCCAAAATGGCAGCTGGAAGGAATGTGCAAAGAAACGTCTAAGAGGTTGTGGGGACCAGGCAGAGAAAGGGAAGGGCTGGAAATTACTCCTGATCCTTAGAACTTCTTAATTGTAGCAGGTGAGGCCTGCACAGTGTCTGCCATAGCCTGCTACTGGACTAGACATTCCTCTCAGCTCACAAGGCTGAGTGAAGCTGACACATGAAAGCCGCCTCAGCCTGTGTCTGGCTGAAATTACTGAGTGGTAATTGCTTTAGTAGAGTTGTTACAACTCCCATAAAATGTTGTCAGATGGAACCCAGGGCAGCCTGGTTGCCTCAATGGACCCGTCTTATTCACAACCATAACAAGGAAAAATATCTTTATCCTGGAGGTGATTCTGAATTGCACAGGCTAGTATGTGATGACACCTTCTGTCTAGAGAAGGTCTCATATCACCCAATTCAACACTTCTCCAAAAGAAAGAAGAAGGAGAAAGAGGAAAAGAGAAGGCAAAAGGAGGGAGAAAGGAAGGCTAGAGGAGAGAGGAGGAAAGAGGAAAAATGGGAGAGGAAAAAGCATGAGCAAGTTTAACCAAACCAGAATAGCAATTAGGTTCTCACCATGTTCTGGAAAAAGAAAGAGGGGAAGAAAGAGGATGGAATTCGAATTAAAAAGCACTGTGGTCATGATGGCTTGGACTGCAGAGTCAGTGAATTAATCAGGGAATTTGAGTCAATTCAGCTGGACAAGTTGACATTACTCTGCTGAAGGCTTTGATATTTACCAACCAAATGCAGTCAGAACGGGATTCTTGGAGTAAATAGACAGGTCTGAAGCAAGTGCTGATGAACTGCTTGGTGGATGAGTCTTCACCCCTGTTGCTATGGCAATAGGAGGCTGTTCCAGAAAAATCCTTGGTTCATGGCTACAACAGAGTTGGCATGGCTGGTGCACTGCCCTGCCACACCAGTTATGATACACAGGGTGCCCACAAAAGAGCTGATCAAAGTTACATGGCCTCAAGTCTTGACACTTAACCACCAACCATTCCAAGAAAGCAGGGGACA
Organism: Zapus hudsonius; assembly: GCA_004024765.1. Lineage (NCBI taxonomy): Eukaryota > Metazoa > Chordata > Mammalia > Rodentia > Dipodidae > Zapus > Zapus hudsonius. The sequence continues at coordinate 3,265 of PVHP010046142.1, read as the reverse complement.
TTGATACACAAAACTGACTGACGTTGTGAGAATGCAGAGAACACTGCTATATGACGTAGACCAGCAAGTCAAGAAATGCTCATCTGTGCAATAGTGGCGCTAAACCTAGGTTTGCTGATTGGCTAAGAGATCTGTTCAGCGGCACGCAACCCTTAGCTGGAACTGGGATCCAAGGCAAAATCTTATGGACACCAAGAATCTGGACTCCAAGGGGAAGCCCCCACTAACCATGGTCCTACAGAGAGGGTGCACCAATTAGAATCTTACCAAATTAACAATGGTTATCTCACTTAATTTATACTGATCTCACTCTCTGTTGGAGGTTCTGTTTATATTTTTCAGAAGGCATCAAGAACCATAGACAACCCAATTCCACCAGCAGGACCTGGATGATGACTGACACCCAGGTAGGAGATGAACCACTCTGAATTCATTATCTAGGGTCAAATGAAACCTTTGAGGAAGTGGTGAGATGAGAAAGAGAGCTACCTTCACAGTAAGTCAAGTAACCTATGAAAGGGTAATGGAGACAGATATCAAGGATACCCAAAATAGTCCAAAGCAGAAATCCAGGGACTCTTAAGATCTCAACAGTAAAACAGACTTAAAACTCACCCACCATGACTCAGGGAACTGTGCATAAGAGGGGTGGAAAGATTGTAAGATCCATGGTGGGGGAGAATATCCAGAGACGTTGCCCCTCACAGCCAATAATAGCAACACACAGAACACACACACACACACACACACACACACACACACACATACACACACAAAACAAAAAACTGGCTATGGTTTGTACAGTTCATAACCCCACAACCCATGGAACATTCTAGCAATCCCACTGAGGAGGGCCCTCAGCAGGTTGGGGACAGGGAGGACGGAAATGAGGGTACCATCACAAGACTGGCTCATACAGTGTTCCTAATTATGAAGAGTAAATAAGTTTTGAAAAAAATAAAATAAACATGCTGTGGTTCAAGGAAACTGCAGACATACATGTGTGTTAAGTTTTACATGCTGTGCCAGCAACGTTTTACATGGGATATGACACAGATTATTGAAGCCTCAGGAGCCAATGGGCTGAAGTTGAGTTCCTGACCATGAAGAAAGTGCTTGCCACTTCTAAACCCATTTATGAGAAACATGAAAAGGTCTGGGGGCCTGGATAAGAGATGACAGTTTGCTACCTTACAGCAACTCAGCTGGTCTAACCATAGACACTTCATTTTTAATATTTTTATTTATTTATTTGTAAGGAGAAAGAGAGAGAATGAGAATGGGTAAGCCAGGACCTCTTGCCACTACAAATGAACTCCAGACAAATGGCTTTAGGTAGGTACTAGGGAATCTAACAGGCTTTGCATGGATGTACCTTTAACCACTGAGCAATCTCTCCAGCCCTAGATGAAGGCAGCCCTATTCTCTCCATTTAAGTGGTACTTAGCAATGAGAAAGCCTGCTCCTCTCCTAAGACTGCCTCCTGTGTCCTCTCACACTCCCAAAGGCTCAGTGTCAGTAAGGATAAAAGGGAAGTGTCCTGGAAATCTTTCATTCTCTGTGACCTGCTCTCCAATGAGTCACCGGCCTTGCAGAGCTGGAGCGGAGCACCAGTAGTAAGGGAGGAAGAAAAGAGAATAAAGTTTTCAACCTAATTTTGACTCGCCATATGGTTGTTAAGAAAATGCCTACTTAGTAGAATGTGAAATTCATGAGGATTTTTATCTGCTCTTGCCATTAAGAATGACTAAAAAGCAAGTAAGTCCATAAGCATATTTAACTAGGATGCTTTTTCAGAAACAGGGACCTTAAATGCTTTTGAGAGCATTTTTTATTTATTGAGTTTTGTATCAGGGTTTTGCATTTCTCGCTTGATACATCAATTTTAAATTTCACGCATAAGGACGCATACTTAATAGAATAGCCTGAGTTGTTTATATATAGATCTAGCAGCTGGAAAAAAGCAATGAACTCTCTCATAGTGTCTATGGGTCAAGAATTAAGGAGCAGCTAAACTCTTTTGAGGCCTCCCATGAGGTCATAGACAAGTTCAAGTCAACTTTTCGGTCATCCGAGGCTTTCACTTGGCTACTACAAGAAAGCGAGTCAGTTCTGACTATTGGCAAGTGAAATAGCTCCCTACCATGTGGTCTTGACCTCTAGAGCATGGAGACTCGCTTCCCCCAGATACTAGTAAGAGGACCTGACTATAGGTGCCGAAACCAATTAGAAGTGTATCCTCTCCTCTACTAACAGTTTACAGCAGGTGGTACATGACTCCAACAGCGGTTGCCACTCGCTCACCAAGCACCTAGGTTCCTTCTGCTGTTCTCTTCTGTCATCCTTATTACAATACCTAAAAGTCTCATGGCTACTAGAGATGCAGCCATCTGTCCACTATCAGGCAGGGTGTAGAATTTAGAAGGTCAAGGCCAAACTGTTTCTGTTTCTATCTCATTAGCCAGGGTGGCTGCACCAAATCATCAAGGAGCCTGGGAAGAACAACCCATCACTCAAGCATCTTGCCACTCCAAATAAAATCAGCGTCTGTAACTAAGGGAGGAAACTAGCGTGAACACTGCATCTGTATCAGACAGCTTCTGTTGTATGTGTTTAATAGAATTTTCTATAATGCTGTGTTATGCCATGTCATGGTTTGATCCAGGTGTCCCCCACAAACAATTGAATGTGTTCTGATAGATCGATCCTCAGCTGATGGCAGTTTGGGTTTTACAACCTCGATGAAGCTGTGTTGTTGGGAGTGGGCTTATGGGGGTTATAAGCCAGCTTCCCCTTGCCAGTGTTTGGCGCATCTTCCTGCCGCTGTTTGCAGCGTTGTGGCAGAGGTGATGTCCAGCCCTCTACTCATGCCATCGTTTTCCCTGCCAGGATCGAGTCTCCCCTAGAGTCTGTAAGCCAAATAAACCCATTCCTCTACAAGCCGCTTTTGTTTGGGTTCTTTCTGCGCAGCAACTAGAAACCTGACCACAACATGCCACAATCCCCACATGCTATCTTCATAGGTAGACATAGACTTTCAAAAACTGTTGAAGGAAGCCAGGGTATGGTGGTGTATACCTGAAATCCCAGCACTTGGGAGGTGGAGGCAGGATGATCACAAGTTTGAAGACAATCTGGGCCTATAGAGTAAGACTTTATTTCAAGACAAAAAAATGAATTTTATTTGTAAGAGCCATGGTAGGAGGAGAATATCCAGAGATATCACCCTCCTCAGCAACAATGTACAAAGCAGGAAGAAAAAAAA
>PVHP010046141.1:0-13387 GCA_004024765.1 Zapus hudsonius | reverse complement strand
TGAGCCTCTGCACTGTGGCTCTCCAGGGGCTCACGGAGGGGGCACAGTAACTGTCCAGAAACAGGCCTGGCACTGGGCATGGTGGGTGGCACATGTCTTTAATCCCAGGTAGAGTTCAAGTGTGACCTGGGGCTACAGAGTGAGTTCCAGGTTCTCCTGGGCTAGAGTGACACCCTAATCTCAAAAAACAAAAAAAAAAACTACAACAAAACTAGGCCCGGTTCTCCCTCCCCTGACTGCTGCGCCACAGGGAAAAACCACCCAGAACACGTTTCCTGCTTGTTACCAAGGTCCTCCATTGGGGACATCAGGTGATGTCCCTAGTGAGGGGCCTAAGTGCAGCCCAACCCTGGTCTCAGGACTCAGTCAGTATGGACTGTCCCACCCCATCCATCAGCCACTCCTGGAACCCAACAACCAAGGGTGGCCACTGCAGATGTCACCGCCCTCAAAGTCCCCTGGTTGGGTGACCTGTCCACAGCCAGCTAGAGCTGACCCTTCTCATCACTATTTTCTCATCCAAGAACTGAGTAAGGCCTCCGGGCACAAAGAAGCACAGCGACCAGAGGTCGCTTAGATATGGTTGGGAAAGGGCTTCAGCTGGGTGTGGTCACACATGCCTGCCATGCCAGCAAGAGGATCAGAAGTTCAAGGTCGTACTCCACTATAGCCAGTTCAAGGCTAGCCTGGGCTACAAGCCACCTTGTCTCTCAATAATAACAAATAAAACCATATGTGGAGGGTATTGGTGGCACTGGACTGTCATCTCAGAACTGGGAAAGCTGAGGCAGGAGGGTGGTAATTTCCAGATGAGCTACACAAGCGGGTCCCAAAAACACTCATCAAATATAGACAGGATTAAGGAAAATAATATAGAGAGAGACAGGATCAGATGTGCTAAATTCCAAGACAGGAGGTCTCAGGCGCAGCAGGGGCCCAAGTGTCCAGGCCACCGGGTCTCTCAGGGTCACAGGGGTCCCACAAAGTTCCACCGGGTCCCTCAGGATCACAGGGTTCCACGGTTCCTCCAAGGCCACAGGGGTCCCACAAGGTCCCCCAGGATCACAGGGGTCCCACAGGGTCCCGCGGGTCCTCCAGGGCCACAAGGGTCCCCCACAGGGCCCTGCGGGGTTCCCCAGGGTCATAGGGGTCCCACAAGGTCCCCCAGGGTCCCCGGGGGGCTCCAGGCCCGCGAGCTGGAGGTCCTGCAGCGCCTTGGTCGCTCCCGGGGCTGGGGTCTCGTCCCTACGCTCTGGGGGCCCGGGTGGGCGGGGCAGGGAGCCTTGGAGCCCTCCATTGGCACTGGGGGTTCAGTTCTTCCCCCCCAAATCCCGGGTGGGGAAGCAAAGTTGCAAAAGTTGCGTTCGGGCGTGGGATGGGGCCCTGCACGGCCGTCCTCCCGGGCGTGCCGAGCCCGGCCCCGGCCCGATGGGGACCCCGACTTCTCACCAGATCCCGGGACGCGGAAGCCACGGCCGTTCGGCGCAGATCTCCGGGGTGGGACGGGGCGGGCGGCCCAGCAGGCTCCGGGGGCGGGGCGGGGGCGGGGCCGGAGGGACGGGACCTTCGGCCAATCAGGGCGGGGCTTCCCTCCGCGCGGCCCCGCCCACCACCCCGGGGACCCTGAGCCAAGGGACTATGGGGGGGCGGGGCGAAGACAGGCCGGGACCCTGAAGGTCACCTCTGGATGAGTGGTCTGGGGAACTCTGGTCACCTGTTGGTCAGGGGACCTGGGGTTAGGGAACCTAGGGTCACCTCTGGATGAGTGGTCGGGAGACCTGGGATCACTTCTGGATTAGTGATAGGGGACCTGGGGGTCCTCTTTGGTTCCCCCATTTCTCCAGTGGCCACAATGAGGCTTCCAGACCAAGGGAGGGCTGTGGAATGTCCCCAGTGTCCCAGGCCATGTCCTCCAGTATGGACGACAGGGCACCGGATGGGGTTTTCTCCCTGTCCTGCAGCAAATGGAGTTTCCAGTGCTTTGTTGTCCTCAGGAGGTAACCGAGGCCCAGGGATTAACCAACCTCTGTGGTTCGGGTTCCCGGACAGAGAAGAAAGTCAATGTCCCTCGGAAGGGATGACAGTATGAGTCATTGTCCTGTGGGTTGTGAATTCTAGGGATGTGAAGTTCATTTTCTAGAACATCTAGAATTTGGAAGAAAAAAAAAGAGGTTCTCAGCAACTGCATTTTTTAAAACACAGGGAATGCGCAGAACTTTCTGGGTTGTTGGGGATGGAATATTCTAGAACTTTCTACACCATTCAATATTGCAGTCACTGGTACTTGGTAGCTGTCAGACTCAAAGAATTTTTCTTGGGGGGGAGGGTTCAAGGTAGGTTCTAGCTCTAGGCCAGGCTGACCTAGAATTCACTATATAGTCTCAGGGTGGCCTTGAACTCCTGGCCATCCTCCTGCCTCTGTCTCCCAGGTGCTGGGATTAAAGGCATCTGGCTTTGTGTGCGTGTTTTGTTTCATTTTTTTCTTTTTTTTTTCTATTTCTTCTTTTCTTTTGTTGTTTCATTTTTGTTTGCTTGTTTTAACTGTGTTGGAAATGGACCCCAAGGCCCAGAGAGTGTTGGGCAAGCAGCCCACCGCTGACCGACACCCGACACCCCCGGCCTAAGAAAGTTTTAGGCAGGTAGTCTAATGACCCCAGAGTAATTGTAATAGGTACAAATACCCAATCATACATTCACTAAGCCACAGTTACTGAGCCCCGGGGTCTTGAATGTTGCAGGTTTTGCAGGGAACACAGTCAGTGCAAAGGTCCTGGGGCAGGAGGAGCCGGGCATGATGGAGGAGCATCGAGAAGGCCTATGTTGATGGAGCAGGGGTAGTGAGGGGCAGACAGGAGAGAGGAGACACGAGATCTCAGAGAGGTGACTTACCCTCAAGGTCCCAGGTGCCTACAAGTGCCAAGCTATCTCTATCCCTGGGGATGTTACCCAATCATGACTTGGGGCATAAAGGCATATGGGTCCTGGCAACAGTCAGACCTTGAATGTCTGGGAAGGAGGAAAAATAACAGAGCTGATGGAAGTCCCCATGGCGTCATGTCCTCTGTGGCATTTGTTACTGGCAAGGTGACTAGGCGTGGAGATGGGGGCCACCAGTCCTTCACTGAGCTAGCTCAAGTTTTTCCTGAACATCTGGCCTGGGGACACCCCGTCCGTTTCCAGCCCTGCTGCCTCCTCCCAGGAGCCTTCCTCATCACTCTTAAAAAAAAAACCCATCCACTTCTCCACTGAGATGAGGAAAGGGGGGGGCAGGCTGCCACCAGGTGGCGACCTCTGCCAGCCATTTGGGGTCCTCCCTGTCCACCCTCCCATTTCCAATAAACCTGTATTATCTCAATGTTTTTTTTTTTTTTTTTTTTTGAGGTAGGGTCTCACTCTATCCCAGACTGACCTGGAATTCACTCTGTAGTCCAAGGCTAGCCTTGAACTCCTGGTGATCGTCCTGCCTCTGCCTCCTGAGTGCTGAGATCGAAGATGTGCCCCACCACACTGGGGCTCTATCCAGCCACCCCTTCATCAGGCATGTCCTATTATAGCTCCGTCTATGGATGCAGCCAGTCAACAATTATGAGAAGCCTACTGTATGCCAGGCTCATATAGGAAAGTCCTGGGGGACCTAGTCAGGATTCCCCAACTTTCACAATGCTCAGAGTCCAGTGGGAAGACACACTTGGGGACCAGTATAGTCCTTAACAGACTTTGGGGTGTCAAGACACTTCTGTCTTGCTGAACGGGGCCATCTTCCTGCCTCAGTCTGCCACACACATAGGACATGTGGCCTGGTATGGCCTCAAGGCCTGAAGCTCTGGGGGTTCTGCCCCAGGAAGCTGGGCCTTTTAACATGTCAGCCCTGACTGTCCCGCCCTCCCCAGCCTCCTGGAGCCAGCTGCTCGCTGTCCCCTGCAGGCTGGCTGGTGGAGGTGGCAGGGGAGGGGGAAGGGTGCTCCAGCTCGTCCCAGGCCATCCAGGTCCCCCACACTTCTCTCTTTGGTGCCTCCAGCCACTCCAAGGCCAGGACAGAAGTGTCCACCTCGCTTCCTTGTCCCCAGATACTGTGGGCCACCCGATGGTGGCCAGGCAAGCTGGTGGGGGGAGGACCTTCCTTTCTTGCAAATGTTTTGGAAGGACAAAGACCCAGAGCCACCTGCCCAGTAACTCACCCAGTGACCCTGTAATTCCATCCCTCCAGGCCACAGTAACCACCCTGCTGTCCCCTACTGGGAACAGGATGGCCGATGGCTCAGGGCCTGCCCGAAAGCCAACCGCCAGGATGCGCGCTTTATGTCACGTTGGCTGGGACAGAACAGGCCGTTCTTGTCCGTCCTGGCTGTTCCTTTGTTCCGGGCAAATGTAGGGAGCCATGGCCCTGTCTGTCCCCTCTTGAATAGTTGAGACCAACATAGGTTCTTGGATTTAGGGGGTCTATCTAGCTAGAGAGGGTCTCCAGATCACCCAAAGTGACAAGAGGCTACAGTAGGACATGTTTCCTGCTGGCTCTTCATTGACCCAGAGATACATAGTTCCTGGAAGGTGGGGGGACACAAGTCACCCCTTTGGGACTAGAATGCTAGAGGTGGCTGCAGCTGGTGGTGACATTCCCAGGGGGGATGGGCACATGGGTGGTGGTTGCTGGCCCCTGCCCAGTTTTGGTTGTCACCAGCTACCCTAGAGATGTAGGCAGCTTGGGTTCCTGGGAGGGAGGTTATTTTGGGGGTGGGGGCCAAGGAGGAGGGGCTTCATTACTGGGACAGGAAATAGGGTGGCCCCAGCTGGCTTCTCCAGTTAGCCCACCTGGCATGGTGGGTGACATCGGACACCACACAGGAAGTGTTTCCAACTCCCTCCTGTGTGGGCAGCCCTCCTCCCCCCATGGAGAGAATGTTCCAGAAGCTTCTAGCTGTGAATGAACTGTGAGCTGTGTAGTGAACATTTTCTTTCTTTCTCTCTCTCTTTTTTTTTTTTAAGGCAGTCAACTAAATTCTAGTTGACTCATTCTAGCCCAGGCTGGCCAAGAACTCATGGTGAGCCAACTCCCTAGCCATGCCCCACTTTTTGCATGTATCTGAATTTATGTGGGTGCTGACTAATTGAACCTAGAATGTCAGGCTTTGCAAGCAATAGCCTTTAACCTCTGAGCAATAGCCTAAGCTCCATCCATGGTTATTTTGATTCTGTTTTGGCTTATGTGGGACCTGGGGAATTGAACCGGGGGCGTTGGGCACTGGAGGCAAGTGCCTTAGCCGCTGAGCCATCTCTCCAGCCCTTTTGGTTGTTTATTTTGAGACAGGGTCTCTTTGTCGTCTAGACTGGCCTCCTCCTATAGGTGAGGATAACCTTGAACTCCTGCCTCCACCTCCCAAGAGGGGATGAAGGCAGTGCACCACCACATCTAACTCTGTGTTTTGTTGCTGTTTCATTTTGAGACAAGGTTTTTCTTTGTAGTCCAAGCTGGTTTCAAAGTTGTGATAATCTCCCTGCCTCAGACTCCTTTGTGCTGGGATGATAGGCGCAGCTCACCAGTCCTTGGTCATACCCTGCTGAGGATGGAACCCAGGGCCTTTGCACATGTGACCACTTTGCCCATGGAGACACACAGTCAGGAAGTCGCACAGGGTCCAAATCAAGGTTTACTACTTAGGCTTTCCACAGTCACTGGGGGTGGCTCTCGCTCTTGGGAGGCCTGTCCTCCTCGGGCAGGTGACAGGTGGCCCGTTCCCCCTGGGCGCTGGTGATATTGATGGGAACGTGAGCTTTGACGGTGGTCAGTGAGCAGGGCAGGTGGATGATGATGACCAGCTCGTAGCTCGTGCTCATGATCTCGTCCTGCAAGCCAGTGGTGACGGACAGCACAAGGGGCAGGGTGAAGGTGCTCACCACCTTGGTGCTGGCGTAGGAACCGATCTGTGCGTTGGTCACTTGTCGCAGAAGTTCGCTGCTGTCGGCACGCTGCCGACACTCCGCGGTGGGCGTGAAGCCCTGATACTGTACGTGGGCATAGAGGGCGAAGACCATCGTCTTGATGAACTTATTCGTTTTGTTCTGGATGGCCGTTGTGAAGACCACCTTCTCCCCCGGCACAAAGGTGTCCTTGTCCATCTGAACCTGTATGCTCACGCAGCCCCGGCGGCAGCAGCCGTAGGCCAACTTCTTCTCTGCCTCTATCAATAGAGGATTCTGGAAAAGGAGATGGACCCTGTGTGAGAAGCCCCCAAGCTTGTCTCTGTGGGGGCTCTGAGGTATACCCACGGGGGATCTGCCATGCTGGGGAGCTGCTAGGACTCGGTAAGGCTCAGGCAGAGGTCAAGGCCAGTCTAGGCTAGAGTGATACTCTGACTTGGGTCAATCCCTTCTTCTTTCTTTCTTTTTTTCTTTTCTTTTTTTTTTTTTTTTTTTTGGTTTTTTGAGGTAGGGTCTCACTCTAGCTCAGGCTGACCTGGAATTCACTATGTAGTCTCAGGCTAGCCTTGAACTCATGGCAATCCTCCTACCTCTGCCTCCGAAGTGCTGGGATTAAAGGCGTGCACCACCACGCCCGGCTCAATCCCTTCTTTTTTCTCAAAAAATATTTTTATTATTTATTTGCAAGCAGAGATATACAAGAAAAGTAGACAGAATGGGCGTGCTAGGACCTGCAAACGGATTCCAGATGCATGCGCCACTTGGTGCATCTGGTTTTACATGGGTACTGGGGAATTGAACTCAGGTCATTAGGCTCTAACAGGCCTTAATCGCTGAGCCATCTCTCCAGACCCTTTTGGCCCCTTCTGATGTCACTTCCCACCTTCTGCCTCTCTCCAGCCTTCCCACAGTGACCTTTCTTCTCTACCTGGTAAACTGGAGCAGAGCCACTGTAAGTCCCTGTAAGGAACTCAATCCTGGACTCAAAACAAGCTGGGGACCCTGAAGGAGGTTACAAGAGGCACCCAGGGGATCCAGCAGAGATCAGGACACTCAGCTGCAGTCACTCAAGTGACTTGGGTGTTGAGGGAGGGAGTTCTGTATCTCTTTGGTACCTTGAAAAGTTGGGGCAACTTATTTGCTGAACCAACACTTTTTTTTTTTTCCGAGGTAGGGTCTCGCTCTAGTCCAGGCTGACCTGGAATTCACTCTGTAGTCTCAGGGTGGCCTTGAACTCACGGCGATCCTCCTACCTCTGCCTCCCGAGTGCTGGGATTAAAGGCGTGCGCCACCACGCCCGGCCCAACACTTTTTTTTCAAGGTTGGGTTTTGCTCGTTCTAGCCCAGAAGGATCTCTGAAATTCACTATGTAGTCTCCGGGTGGTCTCGAACTCACTGCAATCCTCCTGCCTCTGCCTCTGAGTGCTGGGATTAAAGGTGTGCCCACCACTTATTTGAATGCATTTGAGACCATGTTCAAGGGCAACCCACAAGAACAAGACAAAGCGCACCTGCCCACTGGGAAAGCCCACAGTGAAAACAGAACACCTGAAACAAGGAACCAGTGACAGCGATGGTGGCAGTTTATGCTTCTGTGAGCACACATGTGAAGGAGGAAGGGAAGGACTTGGTGGCCCATGACAGGGACAGCTCTTGGGAAGGCCCCTGGAGCAGGAGGGAGGACGCCTACCTGGACCCTGCTGCTCATTTCTCTGCTCTGTCCTTGGTTTTCCTGTAACTGCCCTGGGCAAGTCTTGAACTCCGGCCCTTGGAAAAAGCAGTCCATCGGCCTCGGCCCCTCAGTAGCCACCAGGGGGTGCCGGGAGCTCAAGTCTGCGTTCTCCCTTCTCTGCACACAGCCAGCCTCCATGACTCCCACCTCCCTAGGGTCAAAGCCCGCGTCCTCTGGACAGCCACCAGACCCTGGCCAGTCCCCCCTCTTTCCTCTTTTGCCCCTTGTTCCCTGGGGCTCCAGCCTCGCAGGGTGCTCCTCTGGCATATGCCGGAGGCACTGGCAGGAACTTTCACTCTCAGGTATTCTCATGACCTCTCTACTCTCGTTCCACTTTCAGTTCTGCATAGTTGAGGTTTTTGTTTTTCAAGGTAAGGCCTTGTTCTAGTCCAGGCTGACCGGGAACCTGGAATTCACTCCGTAGTCTCAGGCTGGCCTCAAACTCATGGGGATCCTCCTGCATCTGCCTCTTGAGTGCTGGGATTAAAGGCGTGCCCACCACGCCCAGTTTGCATAATTGATTTTTATTTTATCCCTTCCCACCTTTACTGGGGACATTGTGCTCTTCATCACCATTCTGGAGGGGAAGTAACAATCATCCCTGCCTGACCAACCCTTCCTGGCACAGCTGAGTCTTAGTGTTTTGCTGGCCCACAGGCCACTGGTTAAATCTATCTTCACCTCCAGTGGGTTTTTGTTGTTGTTGTTGTTGTTGTTCATTTGTTTTTGTTCCCCTCCCCCTCCCAGATAGGGTCTCAATCTATCCCAGGCTGACCAAGAATTCATTCAGTCGCACAGGCTGGCCTTGAACTCACAGAGATCCTCCTGGCTCAGCCTCCTGAGTGCTGGGATTAAAGGTGTGTTCCGCCATGCCAGGCTTCACCACCAGTACTTGAGCCAAAGCTCCTGTTTTGTCTTGGGTCACCCTTAATTCTCCCAGAGGACATGGAAAGGACGCATGACCTGCCCAAGGTCACTCATGGGCCTGTGTCCAGGCCCTGAACTCAGGCCTGCTAAACCCAGTTCTGATTGTGTTCACTCCCTTCCTGGGGCATCCTCTGAGGGTGGCTGGGTTATTAAGGGCCTCAGACATGCTGGATGGGGATTCTATCACTGAATTGCAGCCCTGAACTGTGTCCTGGCTCCCTGAATGATGACCCTCAGGCTGCTATGTTTGTACCCTTTTTTTTGTTTGTTTTGCTTTTTGTTTTTTGAGGTAGGGTCTTACTATAGCCCAGGCTGACCTGGAATTCACTATATAATCTCAGGGTGGCTTTGAACTCATGGTGATCCTCCTACCTCTGCCTCCCAAGTGCTGGGATTAAAGGCGTGCGCCACCATGCCCGGCTTGTACCCATTTTTAAATGCATAGGATGAGCCCCATAGTTCCATAGATCAGGCCAAGGAGGTGATGGAACATTGACATTCGGAAGCAAATGAACCCCTAGGGAAGTGAGTGATGTTGGTCAAGGTCATGCCCAAGAGCTGGGCCCATCCTCACCACCCAGTGTCCCAGCTCCTGGGGGAAGACCCTACACATGGTCTTGAGTCTCAAAGTCTCTACAGAGGGAACCACTGGGTGCCCCAGGGCTTCTCTGCCACCCACTAAATAACCATCATGGGGCTTTTCCCTGCCCTGAGTTATGGAAGGGTCTTCTCTTTAGCACAAAGGACACTGGGTATCTATTTCATTATTCCTGGTGGGGTGTCCAGGATCCTGCAGGGTGCTGAGCAGTGTCCCCAGCCTCCACCTACTCCAGAAGCTCTTCTAGTCTGGACAGCCAAACATGTCCCCAGATATGACACAGTGTTATTTGGAGGCAGTGTCATTTTATCCCAGGCTAACCTGGAACTCCCTCTGTAGCCCAGGCTGGCCCCGAACTCACAAGGATCCTCCTACCTCAGCCTCACCAGTGCTGGGATTTGAGGTGTGTGCCACCAAGCCTGGCCAAAGGCCCTCTATTTAACTTTGGGGGTCTTAGGGTCATGGGGACAGGGACAGCTGTGATGAACTGCTTTCTGGCAGCTTCCGGAACACTCACACTATATTCTAGAAATGGCCAGATTTTACCTGGGGGATGAGAACATCTCAGCCCCCCCAGGGTCCCGGGTATGAATCACTTTTTTGTGAAATCTTCCACAAACTGGGGGGGGGGGAGAGGGAGGATCATTGCTAAGAATCTCCAATTCATGGTCCCCAGATCCAGCTTTCAGCCCCCCAGCTCCAGGGGTACCTGCTCAAGGTTTTGCCTGCAGAACTCGGAGATCCCTTGCACCAGAAGGTACTGCCTCTTCTTGGCCAGGATGTGCTCACGGCCCATGCAGAAGGCCTGCACGAAGTAGAACACATGGCCAATTTTGCTGGTGAAGGTGGAAGGAAGCCTGGGAGGTAAGTTGAAATGGAAGTCAAAGGTGTGGCTGCCTGCACTTAACCAATTATCTGTAAGCAAAACACACCAAGGCCAAACTGTGAGAAGGTTCTAGAGTCTTCTGTTTTTCTTCCCCTCCTTCTTTACTTAATTTTTCCTTCTTTGGTTATTTGAGTCAGGGTCTCACTTCGTAGCCCAGGTTGGCTTGGAATTCATTATGTGGCTCAGGTTGGACCTTGAATTGATGGTAATTCTCCTGCATCAGCTTCCCAAGTGCTGGATGGTAGACATGAGCCACTAGGTCTGGCATTTTTTCATATATATATATAAAAGATATTATTTATTTTTAGCAGAGAGAGACAGAGAGAAAGAGAATGGGCGTGCCAGGGCCTCCAGCTGCTCAAAACCAACTCCAGATGCATACGCCACTTTGTGCATTTGGCTTTATGTGGAAACTGGGGAATCGAACCCCAGTGTGATGGTTAAGTTTTGTTATTAACTTGACCTTTTTTAGTAATCTTGGGTTGGGTCTCTGAGGATGTTGACAGGAAGGCAGCCCTATCTGTAGGGAGCAGGAAGATGTAAGGAGGCTCTGTGGGGCTAGAAACAGACATCCCTTCCTGAGAGGACAGGGCAAGAAGGAAATTCCAGACACTCAGGGAGTCAACAAGTCTGGGAAAGGGTTGCAAGATCCCACCTAAGGCTATACAAAGGGAAGGAAATCTCTCTCCTCCCTGCCCCTTTTGTTGTTGTGTGGGTGTTGTTGGTGATGAGTTTCTCTCTCTGCTTGGATTTATGAAAGGGGGCCAGCCTCTTTCTCCATTATGGAACTTCCCTTGATTCTGTAGCTTCAATAAATCCTTTCCTCCCATAACTGTGCCTGGTTTGGAGATTCATTCCAATGGCGTGTGGCTGACTACAACACTGGGTCCTTAGGCTTTGCAGACAAGCACCTTAACTGCTGAGCCATCTCTCCAGCCCCCATATGCACATGTGTGTGCACCTGTGAGGGACAAAGGTTGACACTGGTGTCTTCCTAAATCTTTGTCCTTTTTACTGAGGCGAGGCTCTCACTTGAACCCAGAACTCCCAAATAAGGGCTGGAGCGATAGCTCAGCAGTTAAAGTGATTACCTGCAGAGCCTAAGGGCCAAGGTTCAATTCCCCAGTACCCACATAAAGCCAGATGCATAAAGTGACTCATGCATCTGGAGTTCCTTTGCAGAGGCTGGAGCCCTGGTATGCCCATTCTGTCTCTCTTTCCTCTTTCTCTCTCTGCTTGGAATAAATAAAAATGTAAAAATCCAAGTAATACAATACACAAATAAAGCAAAATAAAAAAATTGTGATTTGCTCAGCCACGTGTTGGTCTGGCTGCAGAAAACCCAGAAGCACAGCTGGGTATGGTGACACTCCTGTCAGCAAAACACTCCATGGAGAGAGTTCAAGGTCACCCTCAGCTACATAGCAAGTTCAAGGCAGTCTGGGCTACCTGAGACCATGTTTCAAAACAATCACAAAGCCTGGTGTGGTGGCACATGCCTTTAATCGTAGAACTCTGGAGGTAGAGGGAAGGAGAACTGCTGTAAGTTCAAGGCCAGCCTTGGACTACAGAGTGAGACCCTACCTCAGGGGAAAAAAAAAAAACACAAGAAAACCCTGGGAGCATTCCCAACACTGCAGTTTGGAAATGATATCTTGATCCCAGATAGCTCTCTACTGTGTGAGGGGACATTCAGACCAGGTGGTAGCACTGGGGACCACTGTCCTTTCCTCTGTGGCTTCCCCTTCTTCTGTGACCGCAGGGAGATTTCAAGTAAAAGCCTAGCTTTTAGGCATGGTGGTGCACGCCTTTAATCCCAGTGCTCTGCAGGCAGAGGTAGGAGGATCGATGTGAGTTCAAAGCAAGCCTGAGACTATATGGTGAGTTCTAGGTCATTCTGGGCTAACCTGGAGAGACACTACCTCGAAAAACCAAAATAAATGAATAAATAAATACATTTAAAAAAAAGGTCTAAGCCGGGCGTGGTGGCGCATACCTTTAATCCCAGCACTCGGGAGGCAGAGGTAGGAGGATTGCCGTGAGTTTGAGGCCACCCTGAGACTACGTAGTGAATTCCAGGTCAGCCTGGGCTACAGCGAGACCCTACCTCGAAAAACCAAAAAAAAAAAAAAAAAAAAAAAAGGTCTAGCTTTTCCCAAGGCCTGACTTGGTTCCCCAGGACTCTTGTGTTTTGGTATTTTCGTGTCATGTGCTGGTCATTGTTCAACATGGCTTCCCTACCCTGCCTGTTTCTGATATCCATGAGGGTTTATCCACTGACTAGTGGACATGCTGGCCCTCTAGCTGAGGTGGAGGGTGGCCCCTTACCCGTTATTTGGAACGTTTTTGTCTTGTGCACATAAACTGCTTTGTTGTTACAGACAACATCTCGGCTGTAGTCACGATGTTGCCCGACTTCCTCGTTCCATTCCACGTAACCCCTTCCCACCAGCTCCACCTTCACAACAGGGTCCACCAGGGTGCTGTTTAGCGTCAGTACTACTTGTCCATCTATGTCAGAGCCCGCCAGGTAGACCACATCCTGGGGCAGCACTAATTCAAGGGACTTTACCACAGACATGGGGGGTGGGGCTGGGGGAAACGCATCCTCCCCCTCCCTAGTGCCACCAAAATTCCCCACTCCTTCACTGTGGTGATGCAACCTTTCTGTGACATCATTCTACCCAGAGTTCCAGGAAGGGGAAGCTGTTGTTGGGGTGACTGGTTCCCTGAGAGTCCACTGAGTTCTTTATTTAATCTTCCCTCCTCCCCCAGGTCCATAGGGTCTCCACTCTAGTCCAAGATGATCTGGAATTCACACCTTTCAAGGTGGCCTGGAACACACCTTTCATCCCAGCATTCAAGAGGCAGAGGTAGGATGATGGCTATTTGAGACCACCCTGAGACTACACAGGGAATTTGAGGTCAGCCAGGGCTACAGTGACACCCTACCTCAAAACCCAAAAAAGCTGGAGAGCTGGCTCAGCAGTTAAGGTGCTTACCTGCAAAGCCTAAGGATCTAGGTTCAATTTCTCAGTACCCACGTAAGCCAGATGCATAAAGTGATGCATACATCTGGAGTGTGTTTGCAGTAGCTGGAGGCACTGGTGTGCCCATACTCTCTCTCTCTGTGTGTGTGTGTCTTTATCTCTCTGCTTGCAAAATAAGTAAATATTAAAAAAACAAAAAAATTAAAAAGAGGGGCTGAGGAGATGGCTCAATGGTTGAAGGTACTTGCCCTGGTGTGCTCATTCTCCTTTTCTCTCAAATAAATAAATAAATAAATAAATAAATAAATAAATAAATAAATAAATAAATAAATAAATAA
>PVHP010046139.1:0-13411 GCA_004024765.1 Zapus hudsonius | reverse complement strand
TGGAAGATAATTGAAACAAAATCCAAAGAGAAAACTCAACTGGCCCAGGAACTCTGGAACACGAGGAGCTTCGAATCATCACTCCATCCTAACAATAATGAAAGGTGAGACCATGGGGGAAAGGACAACTCCTCTAAATCCATCTGAGAATGATTTAGAACAGACCACTACACCAGAAGTTGGAGAGACAGCTGGATACATAGGTTCTAGGGATCCAAACTTAGGTCTTCCTCACACTTGCACAGCACACACTGCATCTCCTGGACCATCTTCCCAACCCTAACTGATGTTTTGTCTAAGCAAAGTAGTGGAGCATGCTGGTTCCTTGGGACCATTTATAGAAAAAGGCATTATGTCAGAAGAGGGATGATTTAGTAAGAATCAATCCAGAGGGAAATAGAACTTTTAACATTTAGGAATATTCAGCCTTCTCATATTAGAAGAAATCAGAAAAGCCTGTTTGGAAGAGAGCAAAGGTGTGGCCAAATAACCCTTTGATGAGATGAGAACTGTGGATCAGCCAACTTAATGGAAACAGATTGTTCATCAAGAGGAAGCCATAAGTCAGATGCCTGTAAACAAAATCCAGGACCTATTTTTCAAGGCAATAGAAGAATGACCCCAGAAGCATAGGAAATCCTTGGGGCTGCTCCTCCCATCACAGGCCCTGAGTGTAAAGTTGTGCTGGAGTCACTGCCTTTAGAATTCAAAGGATGTGGCAGAGAGCCATGCAGCCCAAGCAGGCAAGGGCAGAACCAATACAGAGTCCCCGATAGGCCCGAGCTTGGTGGAGCCATGGGAACAGAGCGGCTCCTGGGACTCCAGCCCAGTAAACTTGCCAGTGATTGATTCCAGGCCAACCCTAGACTTGTGACTCAGGCACACAGCACTGTGGAGGTGGGGGCGCTACAGAGAACCACCCAGCACATAGCTAGCTGCCATGGGGGCAGGACTGCCAACCCCAGGGCTTCCTGAAAGTGGTACTTTCACTCCAGGGGGTCTGGGTTGACAATATGATTCTGGAGCTTTCAGATCTGTTACTGCTTACCTGCTGGGTTCAGACTTACTCAGGATCTGCCCCTCCTTCCTGTTTTTCCTATTTCTCCTATTTGGAATGGAAATATCTACCCTTTGCACAGCCCATCATTATAATTTGGAGGCAAGAACCTGTTGTTTGCCTCAGAGTATCATACCTCTTGTCTCACCTCCACCTGGCTTAGGGGGAAGACTCTGGACTTTAGATTTGTGATTTGATGCTATAATGTCTTGAGAATTTTGAGGCTACTGAATGGATGGAATGCTAGGGTCTGAATGCTTGTGTCCTCCCAAAATTCCCAAGTTAAAACTAACTTCCAAGGTGATGACAGTAGGAGGTAGGTCCTTTGGGAGGTGTTTAGATCATGAGGGTGGAGCCCTTGATTAGAAAAGCCCCCTCATAAAAGATATCCTAGAAACCTATGTGAAGCCACAGTGAAAATCCAGTGTCTACAAGTCAGAAAAGATAACTGACAAACCTTTAGCTAGCTTGTCCTAGAAATAAGCAGTAGTTCTATAAGAAAAAAAATTGAGTCAGTACTCAGAAATATTCCAAGAATTCGTTTCTTGAGGGCTAGGGAAATGGCTCAAAGGTTAAAGGTGCTTGCTTACAAAACCTGCTGGCTTGGGTTCTCCAGCCACTGACATAAAGTTGGAATTTATTCCCCTTATTTGCAGCGGGAAGAGACCCTGATGCACCATACATGCACAACATATACAAATAAATAAATGAAATTTTAAAAACGTTTCGTTTCTGAAAGTTATCTTTTCAAGTCCTCACAAGACACCTTGATTTTATATTTGTGCTAATTTCATCAGCACCTTGATTTTATATTTTCAAGTTTCCAGAACTGAGAAATATTTCTTTTTTTTAATATTTTATTCATTTTCAGGCAGAGAGAGAGAGAGAGAGAGAGAGAGAGAGAGAGAACCAGGGCCACCACCTTGTGGGTCTGGCATATGTGGGTCCTGGGGAATTGAACCCAGGGCCTTAGGCACTGGAGGCAAGTGCCTTAACTGCTGAGCCATCTCTCCAGCCCACTGAGAAATATTTCTGTTGTATATAAGCCACTGACTTGTTCTGTGGGATTTCATTATAACACCTCAAATGGACCAAGAAACATATAAAATGTCCAGTACCAGCTGCAAGAGGATATATATATGTATATATATATATACACAACATATATAGATAGATAGATATAGATATAATCAAAAGTAGGACCAACAAACAAGGCCAACAAATAGAAAATATTTAACAAATGATAGATAAACTATCTCAGACTGCTTTTAATGTTGATGGCCTGCCTAAATATTACAATTAAAAGAACATTATCAGAGTCGATAAAAACGATATTGTCCATAAGAAACCTACTTTAAATGCAAAGACATATAGGTATGTAGATTAAAAATAAAGGTGTAGAGAAAGATATACCATGGTAATATTAGCCAAAAGCTGTGGGACCTGGAGAGATGGCTCAGTGGATAAAAGCATTTGCTTTCAAAGCCTGATGGCCTGGGTTTGATTCCCCAGTACCCATGTAAAGCTAAGATGTACAAAGTGGCCAATGTGTCTGGAATTTGTTTGTAGTGGCAAGAAGCCCTGGTGTGCATTCTCTCTCTCTCTCTCTCTCTCTCTCTCTCTCTCTCTCTCTCACACACACACACACACACACACACACAATTAAATACTTTTTAAACACTTTATTGATAGCTTCCATAATTGTAGACCATAAACCATTATGATTCCCTCCCCACCCTCATATCTCTTCCCCCTCTCAAAGTAAATGAATATTTTTAAGGAAAGCAGTGGGACAAGCTATATTAAACAGCAGACTATAGAACAAACAACATTATCAGAGATAAAGTGGGGCATTGTATAATGATAAAGGTTTCAATTCTTCAAAAAGACATGTCCTTTTTGTGTATATGCTTAACAATAGAGCATCAAAATACATACAGAAACTTAGAACTGCAAGGAAGAAATTAGGTTAATAACTATTAGAACTGGAGACGTCAACACTGCTATCAGAAATGAGCAGATCCAAGCCAGGCATAGTGACACGTGCCTTTAATCCCAGCACTCAGGAGGCTGAGAAAGGAGGAATACTGAGTTTTAGGTCAGCATGAGGTTGCATTATAAATTCCAGGTGAGACACTGCCTAAAAAAGATGAAGGAAATGGGATCAGGTGCAGCGGGCGCATGCCTTGGGAGGCAGAGGTAGGAGGATCACTGAGTTCAAGGCCAGCCTGTAACTACAGAGTGAGTTCAAGCCTGGTTTAGAGTGAGACCCTACCTCAAAAAAACAAAAAACAAAAAAAAAAAAAAGGAAAGAAATGGGCAGATCCATTTAGATGTGGTGGTGCATACCTATAATTCCAGCACACAGGAGGTAGAGGCAGCAGTATTGTGAGATCCAGGTCAGCCTGGGCTACATTGTTCTAGGCCAACTTGAGCTCTACAACAAGACCTGGCCTCAGAAAATACAAGGGCTGGGCATGTAGCTTAGTGTCAGAATGCTTGCCTAGGAGGCACAAGGATCCCTGGGTTTGACCTTCAGCACTGGTACACATACATACAGAAAGAGAGAGAGAGAGACAGATCTATCAAGTAGAAAAATCACGATATACTCTAACTCTGCACTATCAGTCACTGACATCTGTCTGCATACTTCTTGACGAGCAAAACATGCATTCTACTCCAGTTCACATGGAAATGGATACCAAGATAATCTATTTTTGGCCCTAAGGTATACCTTACAATTTATGCTGCCAGACCACAGTGTAATTGAATTAGAAATCATCAACAGAAAGATAGCTGGAAAGTTCCCAAATACTTGGAGATTAAACAGTATACTTCTACATAGAATGATCCAATAAGAAATTCCAGGAGCTAGGGAGGTTGCTCAGTAGTTAAAGGTGCTTTCTTGCAAAACCTGCCTACCTGGGTTCAGTTCCCCAACCATCACGTTCCTTCTTTGCCTGTTTTTCACACATACATCCCCACATGGGGTGGGGGCATAGGATTGCATGGTATGATTGGAATTAAGATAATATGCTAGGGAGAAACTCTCTGTTTCTTGGTTTGTTTTATTCGGAAATGATTTCACTATATTGTCAATGCTGGTCTTGAACTTCCAGGCTCAAGCAGTCCCACCTCAGCCTTCTGAGTAGCTGGGACTACAGGTGCATGCATCCACTAAGCTGAAAATTTCAATTTGAACATTGCAGTGCAAAGTTTTCAAAGCCTATTACTTTCAGGCATTTTATTTCATTGACTGTATTTTGCAGCTTAGCTCTGTTAAAAGATAGTATTGTGTTTCTTAGTGCTTTCATTCCAAGAATATAATACCTGATTTTGACTGACTCAGTAATCCTTATTTGATCATGTGAAGAATGATATAACCATCTACAAATAAGTGTGTTCCTGCTTACTTGTGGCTCTAATTATCTTATAGACATAATGCAGTTATTTGTTCAAGATCATTTCATATATCAGCCCAAATCAGTGTTCACATCATTGTGCTCTTTGATTGAAAAGCATGAGTTTTTAGTAGTAGTGCTAAGCATTTGATAATTGCACACATGCATGCAAATAATGTTTTAGAAAAGAATATTAAAAAGAAAGAAAAGAAATTCCAGGGCTGGAGGTTGGGAGTCTACTTACCTCTATCGTGTATGAAGCTCTGAATTTTATCCACAGCACCACATAAATCAGGTGTGGTGGTGCACACCTGTGATTCCAGCACTCAGAAGGTGGAGGTAGGATCAGAAGGGCTGAGGATGTAGTTCAGTGGTAGAGCAATTGCCTAGCAAGCACAAATGCCTTGGATTCAATCAGCAGCATGGGGGAAGGAGGGGAGTCATGGAAAGGATGAAAAGAGGAAGTCCAGGAACTATGGGTAGATCTCAAAATCATGCTACAGAAGTAGTGATCCAAATACTTCAAGGACCTGCAGAAAACCATTGCAAAGTCACAGTTGCCCTTGCCCATGAAACTGGGTGAGAGGTTAATGGGACACAGAATAGGGCCGTTGCAAACTTTGGCCAGAGTCTGCACATCATGTGCTACCACTGTCTAGAGAAGGGCACCTTCTCCTGCCTTCTAAAAATCATTTGATCCCATCTCACTGGCAGGGCCCAAGTCAGTCCATCCAGTGATCTCAGAGAATCGGTCTCCCAGCTCTTGAGAGAGATCCAGGGAGTCCTGGAATAAGTGCTGTGGAAGTGGCTTGTGAGTAAAATAGACACTATCTAGCACTGCAATGGTAGAAGAAAATTGTTGCAAACAAAAGTGTCATTTGGATGGCTAGGAGTATAGCTAGGTGTTAGAGTATTTAGCCTACCATTCATGAAGAACTGGGTTTAATCCACAGCACCACATGCACACACAGTTTAGAGGAGAGATTTACATCTTACATGACGGAGAGAGTAGAACTACAAGTGTCCCCCCCCACAACCCCCCCCAAACCCACTTTTGATCTGGGAGAATTGACCAAAATCATACATTAAGTTAAAAAGTATTTATGGGGCTGGAGAGATGGCTCAGCGGTTAAGGTAGTTGCTTGCCTCCAGAGCCTAAGGACCCAAGTTTAATCCCCCAGTACCTATGTAAACCAGATGCACAAAGTGACACATGCATCTGGAGTTTGTTTGCAGTGGCCGGAAGCTCTGTCATGCCTCTCTCTCTCTCTCTCTCTCTCTCTCTCTCTCTCTCTCTCTCTCTCTCTCTCTCTCTCTCTCTCTGCCTCCCTTCTTCCCTCCCAACCTCCCTTTCCCTTTTCCTCTTCCTCCCCCTTTCCCTCTTCCTTTCTGATACAAATGAATAAAATATTTTTTAAAGTTTTTATGATAATGACTGAAATTTAAGTGTAAACAGCAAGAATCTGTGGTCTGTCCTCATGTATCCAACATCAGTTCTTTGTATTGTAGTTGAACAAGAGGAGAGGATATGCTTGGGATCTTAAATACACCCAAAGGCTCATTTGTTAAAAGCTTAATTGTCATCTCGTGGCACCATTGGGCGTGGTGGAACCTTTAAGAGATAGGAGAAAGGTGAAAGGAAGTTATGTTATCAGCAGCATGCCCTTGAAAGAGGTGTTAGCACCCTGGTCCCTCCACTGTCTATTTGCCTTCTGGCTGCCACAAAGCAAGGAGCTTTCTCTGAGACGCACTCCCTTAATGATGGGCCCCAAACAGTAGAATCAACTGACCATGAAACCATGAGTCAAACCATTCCTCTTTTTAGGGCATGTATTTTCATCACAGTGACAGAATGCTAACACGGGGATACAATGAAAACTAATCTTTGATTCCAGATGTGTCACACTTGATTTGAAGGGTCAGTTTAGGTAGATCTCAGAGGCAAGTGATATAAGGAACAGTGCTGGCAGTTCCTGGCATTGAAACCATTGTATCTAGTAAAATTATTCTTCAGAACTGAGCAATAGGTGCTGGGAAGATAGTTCAGTAAGAGCATTGTGCTTTATAAGCACAAGAACCTCAGTTTGATCTCAGCACACAAATGAAAAGCTAAGGGTGGCCACACATGCCTGTAACTCCAGTGCTGGGGTGTGTGTGGTGAAGACAGGATTGCTGGAGCTCTCATTCTGACTGAAAAAAAAAAACACGTCAGTTCCAGTTTTAGTGAGAGACAATGTCTCAAGGAAATAAAAGTTGAGGAGCAATAGAGGAGGACAGCTGACATTCTTCTGTGGCATCCACATGCCTGTGCACAGGACATGCGTACACCATATGTATATGTACACTGCACACACACACACACACACACACACACACATGAATGATAAAAGCTTTCTCAGATGAACATTTAGGGAATTTATTATTGGTAGGCTGGATGGTAGGAAATGTTAAAAGTTCAGAAGAGAGGGCTGGAGAGATGGCTCAGCGGTTAAGGCACTTGCCTCTAGTGCCTAAGGCTCCTGGTTCAATTCCCCAGTACCCACATGTGCCAGACCCACAAGGTGGTGGCCCTGGTGCTCTCTCTCTCTCTCTCTCTCTCTCTCTCTCTCTCTCTCTCTCTCTCTCTTTTTCTCTCTCTTTCTCTCTCTGTCTCTCTCTTTGTATCTCTCTGCTTGAAAATGAATAAATAAATAAAAATTTTTTAAATACTTAAAAAAAAAGTTCAGAGGAGGTCTGGAGAGATTGCTTAGCAGTTAAGACATTTGCCAGCAAAGAAGAAGGACCCAAGTTCAATACCCCAGTACCCATGGAAAGACAGCCAGATGCACAAGGTGGTGCATGTGTCTGGAGTTCATCCGCAGTGGCGGGAAGCCCTGACATGCCCATTCTCCTCTCTGTCTGCCTCTTTCTCTATCTCACTCTTAAATAAATAAATAATTTTTTTTTAAAGTTTGGAGAAGGTAGAGGTGTAGCGCCATGGTCACTGTCCCTTGTGCTGAGCAGAGACAGAGGGAAGTTTTGTCCATCGTGGGGCAGGGAAGGTGCAGGTGACTTGGGTGGAGGCTGTTGCTAGGGAAGCTGGGTTCACTGACTACAATCTGTGGGGTTGGGGAAGGGAGCGTTTTTGGTTTTCTCTGGTTGGTCCTTAATTGGAAACTGAATGAAAATAAGGGAAGTTGTTAGTTATTGATCACATCTTGGATTGTAGAACAACTCATTATAAAAGTTAATGTTTAGCAGCCAATTTTCTGTTTGTGTGGCTTATGCATGTTTTGTTCCTTGGCTGTTTACTCTAGATAAGGGGGTTAGTTTCCTGTTCAGATCATCTGGTAGAGTCAAAGTTCCATTTTTTATAGGTGGTCTGGACCTTGTTCATTTGATTATTCACACTTTCACAAGCAACCCAGTTTAAAGTTGGCCAAATACTTGAATAGATGTTTCAGCCAGGAAAACATGAATGGAAAAAAAGAAATCATGAATGACAGGTAAGTACCTAAAGACACATGACATCATTAGTCATTAAGAAAGTAAATAAAGCCGGGCGTGGTGGCGCACGCCTTTAATCCCAGCACTTGGGAGGCAGAGGTAGGAGGATCGCCATGATTTCAAGGCCACCCTGAGACTACAGAGTGAAATCCAGGTCAGCCTGGGCTAGAGCGAGACCTCGAAAAACCAAAAAAAAAAAAAAAAAAAAAAAGTAAATAAAGCCACCATCTAATACCAATGCATACA
This sequence comes from Zapus hudsonius, assembly GCA_004024765.1. Classification (NCBI taxonomy): domain Eukaryota; kingdom Metazoa; phylum Chordata; class Mammalia; order Rodentia; family Dipodidae; genus Zapus; species Zapus hudsonius. The sequence goes on along the minus strand of PVHP010046139.1, from coordinate 5,221 downwards.
TACCCTCCACCACATATATCCCACCAATACCACATAATGGAGAAAACTAATGGCCAAAACACAATATCCTGAATACCAGGATGTCATCAAAAGGAAACTTTATGGATGGCTTATCAGAATGTAAAATTGGGGATGAGGGAGATGGCTCAGTGGTTAAAAGGCTTTTGCAAAAAAAACCTTAAGGCTTAGGTTTGATTCCCCAGTACCCATGTACAACCAGACTCACAAAGTGGCCTATGCATCTGGCGTTTGCTTGCAGCAACAAGAGACCCTACCCCATTTCCCCTCTCTCCTAAATGAATAGATAGATACATATGTTTTCTAAAGAATGTAAAATTGTACTTCTCCTTAACTTAATAGTTTAGCAGTTTCTGAAAGGGAAAACACAACTCATTCTAAGGCCCAGAAATTCTGTCCCTAGTGTGTGTGTATGTGTGTGCACATGTGTTGTGTGGTACACATGTGATGGGGGCTCATCTATGTGTGTGTTGTATGGTGCACATGTGATGGGGGCTCATCTATGTATGTGGATGCACATGTGTCTGCTTAAATTTTTTCCACTTAATTGTTTGAAATAACATCTTTTTTTTTTAAAAATCTGTAGTTCATCAATTTGGCTAGCAACATCTGCTCCTCCATAAGGATTGTACAAACACGGACAGCTTTTCAGTGGATACTGGAGATTTGAGGTCCTTATGCTTGTGCAGCAAGTGCTTTACCAATTGAGCCATCTCCCCAGCCCCTACCCCTATAATCTTTTTAAAATTTTTATTTTTTTGAGAGAGAGGAGCAGATAGAAAATAGATACACCAGGGCCTCTAGGCACTACAAACTCCAGATGCTTGCACCTTGTGCATTTGGCTTCATGTGGGTAACTGGGGAATCAAACCTGGATCCTTAGGTTTTGCAGGCAAGCACCTAACTGCTGAGCCATCTCTTTAGCCCTAGAATTTTTGTTTGTTTTTAGATAAGATCTCTTGTACCCCAAGCTGGCCTCAAACTCACTACGTAACTAAGGATAACCTTGAATTTCCACTTGTCCTTTCTCCACTTCCTGAATAGTGGGACTAAGGTATGTACCACCATGAGACTACATAGTGAATTCCAGGTCAGCCTGGGAAAAAGTGAGACCCTATATGATGGTTAGGTTTTGTTGTCAACTTGATCTTTTTAATTATCTTGGGTAGGTCTCTGAGGATATTTACAGGAAGACAGCCTCTTAGTAGGAGGGGCAGGATGTAAAGAAGCTCAAAGAAGCTAGAAGTAAACATCCTTTCCTGTGTAGGCAGTGCAGGAAGGAAATTCCAGAGACTCGGGAAGCCATTAAGTCTGGGAAGGGTTGTAAGACCCCACCCTAAGGCTATATAAAGGGGAAGAAATTCTCTCCTTGGCCCTCCTACCTGTTTGCTGTTCTGTGTGTGTGATGTAGGTGATGGGATTTTCTCTCTGCTTGGACCTGTGAAAGAGGGCCAGCCTCTTTCACTGTTACAGAACTTCCCCTCAATCTGTAGTTTTAATAAATACTTTCCTCCCCAAAACTGTGTCTGGTTTGAAGATTCATCCCAGTGGCGTGTGGCTGACTATGACACCCTACCTCAGAAAAAAAAAAGTAAAACCCCAATTTTCTACCAGCTAATGGATATATAAACATATTGTATTAGGTTCATATGATGGAATGCTAGTTAGTTTTTTTTTAAGCCTTGGGGGCTGGAAAAAGTGCTAAATAGTTAAGGTACTTGCTTGCAAGGCATGACGGCTTGGGTTTGATTCCCCAGTACCCACATAAAGTCAGAGCTTGTTTGCAGCAGTAGGAGGTCCTGGTATGCCCAATCTCTCTCTTTCTTTCTCTCTCTCTCTCTCTCTCTCTCTCTCGTAAATATATAAAAATATTTTTAAGGTCTGGAGAGATTGCTTCACAGTAAAGGAGATTGCCTGCAAAGCAGAAGAACCCAAGTTCAATTCTCCAGTTCCTGTGAATGTGTCTGGAGTTTGCAGTGACTGGAGGCCCTGGCATACCCATTCTCTCTTTGTCTGCCTGCCTCTTTCTCTCACTCTCAAATAAATAAATAAATAAATACATAAATACATAAATAAAATATTTACAAAAAAAATTTTAAATTGGTACTGGGTGAGGTGACTCACTCTAGAGGCTAAAGCCAGAGGATCACTATGAGTTCAAGGCCAGCTTGGGCTACAGAGTGAAGTCCACATCAGCGTAGACTAGAGTGAGACCCTGCCTCAAAAAAAAAAAATCCTAGAACAAGTATGAAGCGCCAAAGTACACACAATTTTTTGTTTTGTTTTGTTTTTGTTTGGTTTATTCAAGGTAGGGTCTCACTCTAGTCCAGGCTCACCTGGAATTCACTATGTATTCTCAGGGTGGCCCAAACTCAGCTGATCCTCCTACCTCTGCCTCCGGAGTCCTGGGATTAAAGGTAAGTACCACCATACCTGGCTGTAAGCATGTTTAAGCTATCTGTATTCACTAAGTTACAAGAGCTAATAACCAAAGCCCAAAGCTTGCTGTGAAGCTAGGAACAGACCCGAGAATCTTCAGTCCCCAGCTGCAGGCTCTGACAGTCTTAGCCCTCATGTTGGACCCTCTGCCTTGGCCTCCAAAACAGTAGCCTCGAGAAGAAATGGAGACAAAGGCCCCTGCTCTTCACAGTCAAGGTCATCCTCTCAGCAATTCCCTGCACCATGCCCCCCCACCATCAACTCTGTAGGCAACGCTGGGGGTGAACACCATGTCCTCCATCAACTCTGCAGGCAATGGTGGGTGTTAAGTACATTTTCCCTCCATCATCTCTGTAAGCATCTCGCCTCTCCATCAGCTGCAGGCAATGCTAGAGGGTAAGCACCATGTCCCCGTGTCAGCTCTGCAAACCTCCATGTTAACTGCAATTGCAGATCACAAGCTGAAGGAGCCTCACCTACCTTCTGATTTAAGATTGCAAGCCTCACTAAACCTAAACCTGCCCCTTCCTTCAGGGTGTTCTGCAGCCCATGTGGAGGGAGCTCACATTCCCCAGAATTTTCCCCAAGTGCCTTTACCTCGCAGAAGTCAGCACCTGGAAAATGTCCCAGTGGATAGGAGGGGACGGTCCCAAAGCAGTAGAGCCCAGTGAGCATGGCCAGAAACCTCAGAAACTGTGAACCCAAACTGTGTGTGTGTGTGTGTGTGTGTGTGTGTGTGTGTGTGTGTGTGTGTGTTTGGGGTGGGAAACTGAGCCTGAGAAGGTAGGGCTGGGGAGGATCCTTGGGGCTCACTGGCTAGCTAGTCTAGCCTATTGGCAAGCTCCAGGCCAATGAGAGATCCTGTCTCAGAAAAAGGTGGATGATGCCTGCAAATGGCCCCGAGACTGCTTTAGCTTCCACACATGCACAAGACTGGCACACACATACTCACAAGTGAGGGCAATTATGGTTCCTCCCTCAAACGGCCCTGTAAGAACCAAGTAACTCATGTAAGCAACTTTCTTCAAAGAGTGTCTGCTTCCATGTCAGCTCTTGTTGATGCTGTGGTTCTGAAGTTATGGCTCACAGCAGCAGCACCTGGTGGCTTGTTACAAAAGCACATTCTCAGCCCTACCTGCTATGGCCTCGCTCCTGCCTCTGGCATGGGGAGTGTGAAGGACAGCATCCCCCTATGGAACAACTGTCCTTCTCAGAGCCCTTATCCAGGATCCCACCAACCCCCCTCTGCTCTTGGCTTCTCACCCTCCCCAGCAAGTGCTCTTTTCATATTCTTAAATGCTTAACTTGGGTGGTGTGATGGTTTATACTCATGATGACCTAGAACTAAGCCTCTAGACATGCTGGTAGGAAATTATCTTGATTAGGTTAATTGAGGTGGGAAAACCCACCTTAACTGTGAATGGCACCATTCCATGGGCTGGGGTCCTAGACTGGATAAAAAGGAAGAGGCGAGCTCAACACTAGCAGTCATCTCTCTGCTTCCTAACTGTGGACTGAATGTAACCAGCTGTCTCAAACTCCTGCTGCCGTGCCTTCCCCCCATGATGCACCCTACCTTAAACTGTAAATGAAAATAAACCCTTCCTTCCTAAATTGCTTCTTGTCAGGAATTTGGGCACAGCAATGAGATAACATAACTAATACAGATGTGTTTTTTTTCAATAACTTTTTTTCAAGGTAGGGTCTCACTGTAGCCCAGGCTGTTCTGGAATTCACTATGTAGTCTCAGAATGGCCTCAAACTCATGGCAATCCTACCTCTGCCTCCCAAGAGCTGGGATTAAAGGTGTGCATCACCCTGCCTAGCTTAAATAACTGAATTTTACGAGATATGTAAGAAACCCATGTGAATTTAGTCTGGCCTCCCTCCCTCTCTACTTTCTTTCCTTCATTTTTTTAAAAGGATCTCATGCAGCCCAGACTATATAGCTGAAGATGGTCTTAAACTTCTCATCCTTCGTTCACCTCCTGAGCTCTAAGATGACAGGCCAGCACACCATTCAGGCATGGGTATTCATGGGTGAAGACCTAGGCGTGGATTTTTTAGGATTAAAAGGTAAACATAGCCTGACATGGTGGTGCACACCTTTAATCCCAGCACTGGGGTTGGGGAGTGGGGACAGAGGTAGGAGGATTGCTGTGAGTTTGAGGCCACTCTGAGACTACGTAGTGAATTCCAGGTCAGCCTGGGCTACAGCAAGACCCTACTTCAACCCCCCCCCCCCGCCCCAAAAATGAAAGAGTATTTAAAAAGTCATCCTCAGCAACTTTAAGGGACAGCCTGGGATACATGAGACCCTGGCTACCACACACACACACACACACACACACACACACACACACACACACACACAGCTGACTTTTAAAATATTCTTGTCTCCACCTCTCAAGTGCTGAAATTACAAGTGTGTACCACCATATCCAGTTTATGTGGTTCTGGGGATTGAACCCAGGGTTTCATACATGCTAAGCAGGCACATTATTGATTGAACTACATCCTCAAACCCCTCATGTGCTTGCTTTGCTTTGTTTTTGTGAGTTAGGATCTCATGTAGCCCAGGCTAGCCTTGAATTTACCATGTAGCTGAGGGTAACCTTGAACTCCTGCCTCCGCCTCACAAATGCTGGAATTAAAGGCCTTCACCACCCCACCCTGTTTTCATGTGTTTTTGATTTGCATTTCTCTGTAAGGCATAACATGCTTTAAATGTTGGTATTCATATTTTCTAGTTGTAGAGTGAATC
>PVHP010046137.1:0-13410 GCA_004024765.1 Zapus hudsonius | reverse complement strand
TGGCCCCTGGATCTAGAGTCTTTGGAGCCCTCAGAAGTGAAATATGACAATGCAATCAAAGGTGAGGCCTATGGGAAGAAACAAGAGCAGCCTTTGAAGAAACCCACCCTGCTTCCTAAACCTCCAATGACCATTTGAAAATGATGAAAGGGACTGTGTGGCTGGAAAGAAACGATGGCTGAAACCCAGGTTAAAGTTTGTAATAGGCACTTTGTACAGATTTTTTTTTAAAAAAGATACATTCAGAGGAAAAAAACCTGGAGATTTTATTAAAAATAAATAAAACTCAAAGAAGGCATGGCGGCACAATCTGCAATTCCAGCACATGGGAAAAGAAGGCTGAGCCAGGAAGATTGCAAGGCCAGCTGGGCTACATACTGAGGACCTGCCTCAAAACAAACAAAAAACACTGAGAATTTGCTGTGATGTCACCCAGCCTAATCATTTTAGACCATACAGTCCTGGAGCTGGGGATATGGCTCAGTGGTTAAAGGCGCTTTCTTGCAAAGCTTGCCGGCCCAGGTTCCATTCCTCTGTACCCTCATAAAGCCAAATACACAAACTGGTGCATCTGAAGCTCTTTTGAAGTGACAAGAAGCCCTGGCGTGCACCCATTCTCTCCATTCTCTCTCTCTTATTCTCTCTCTGCTTATAAATAAGAAGTATTTAAAAAATCAAAAAGAACATATGGTCCAGACAGCGCTTTGGATCACTCAAGCCTGCTGGGTCGGCTCCCCCCCTGGTCTCCTTGAAAGCCTCAGCTTTCTGTTCTGGAAAAAAGCAGTTCTGGAAGCAGATCAGCTGGCTTCTGTCCCACTTCTGCGCATGGCAGAGCTGGGGGAGGGGGAGGGGACAAGCTACTTACCCTTTCCATGCTTCAGTTTCCTCATCTGTGAAATGGGGGTAAGGTCAATGACCACACCTTCCTAGTATGGTTGTTATGGGAGGAAAAGCACTTCAAAGACGGTCTGGTATACAGATGTTTTATAAATGTTAGTTATAATACAATTATCATTTCAGTTTCTGCATCAGGAAGATAAGTGGATAGAACAAAACCAACAAGGGAGGACTTTGTATTGTGACCCTGGCTTGGTCCTGGGTACAACATGAGGTCCAATGTAAAAAGTCACCTCCTGGCTGATGGAGGTTCAGAAACCTCTGACACAGGACTCAAACAGCGTGGTGTCCTGGTGTCGCTATGCCAAAGCAGCTGAAGGCAGATTCTAGTGTGGCCTGGAGACGGGAGATAGATGACCAAGGATCTAGTGTTCCGTGGCCAACCGGGCATCCTGGGACAGTCCCCTTGCCTGGCTCCCTGCCTGGCTCCACCTGGGAAGTGAGGAGCTGAGGTCAGTCAGTAGAAAAGTCTGAACCATCTACATAAGTTGTGTTAAGAGGACACACTCTGGCGTCGTCACCGCTTAGACTTCCATCAATTTACTTAAGGACATTCGCACACCTGAGAAGGGCATCACAGAAGGAAACAGGCTCTCGCTTTGTTAACAGGATTAGGCTCACTCCAGGCTCACTAGCCACTGTCCCTCCAGCACTTCTAACACTTCTAAGGGCGGGTTAACAGCTAATGACCCGATGCCCATTAGCCAAGGCCTAGCTGTCAGGTAGGGTTTGACCACCCACAGACCTCCCATCTAGGGACAGCAGAGTCCCTCTGCGGGGCACTTCCTGGGGCTTTTGATCTTTCCCCAGGAACTGGCCAGGGCCTCCTTTCCATCTTCACGCATTCCTCATAGTTTATTTATTCTATTTGTTTTCTCTTTTCTCGGGCTTGGAGGTCAGCACTCCAGTTTGGGGTAGAGTTTACGTCCCTGGGGTGTCCCCTCTTGGGGCAGTACTGGGTATCCTGGCCAACCACACACGTTGCTGGGGAAGTGAGAGCATCGTTCTTTATCTAGAAGGGGAACCAAGTCAGGGCCCCCAAGCCCCAGCTTGGCTGGCAAGCACCCCTGTTCCAGAAGATGTTCAGCGCCCGCCAGGGGGCCGAAGCCTCTCCCGGATGCTAGGATTACCCTGGGGTTTGATCATCTCCCCAGGAGGGTCTCAAGTAGCCAACCCTAATCTCCACCCAGTCTTACCATCTAAGTGGCCCGGCCTCAGCTCTCCATCTGCGCTCATTAAATCCTATTTATCTTCTTAGCCGGCCCCGCCCCCTGTACCCCTGCCCCTGCCCTGCGCCGGACAGACCCAAGCCACCTTCGTGGCGTTGGGACAAGTGGCTAAGCTGGGTGTAGGAGACCCGAGAGGGGCGCAGAGGAAGAAGGGTCCAGCCAGGGGAGAGGAGGTGCCCACCAGTATAGTTTAGGGTCAGGTTCATGACCCTGACCAGAGTCCTGGGCCCGCAGTCACCCTACACTTTCCCCAGAGTCTCTGGGTCCCTCCAGGGTCCCCGATCTAGGTCACCAGCTGGGAAGGGCTGAGCTGGGGGCTGTCTGCTCCCGAGGTGGGCGAGGGATGAATTGTTTCAGACCTGCCCTTCTCACTCGCTCTGGCTTGTAATTCCATCCCCAGGCGGGTCTGGCCGCCCTGCCTCCCGCGGCCAGTGTGTCCCTCCCCTCGGCCTCCCGCGTCCGCCCGCCCGCCGCCGCCGCCGCCGCCGCCGCCCAGCTTCGCTCCCGCACGCCGACCTGGGGCTGCGGCTCCGGGTCCAGCCCGCTTCGCCCTGCACCGCCTCCCCGGCCGGGGACCCGCGGGTGCGCGCGCCCACGTCCCCCTGGAGACGCCCTTTCCCGAGCGCCCCGGACTTGGTGAAACTTTGCAGGCACCGGCGGTGAAATGGATCGAATCCCGGCCGCCTGGCTCCGGCTCTGGCTCCTGGCTTCCAGCCTCTGCCTCGGCGCTGTGTCTCTGCGAAGCGCCCAGCGAAACCCAGGTAAAGCGCCCCGCGCGCCCCGTGCGCCCCGGGCAGCGCCGCGCCCCGTCCGGGCCCCCGCGAGGTCCCCGCGGACAGACTCGGAGACACCGGGCCTCGCCTCTCCCAGCCCAGGTTCCCGGGAGATGGGTTTGTTCAAAGAAAGGATCTTTTCCAGGGTCAGCAGAGATGGCGGGCTCCGTAGGGGACCCAGGACAATTGGAGAGTTGGGGCAGCGATCACACTGTCTCAATTAGAGGGCTGAGAGTGTGCGGAGAACCAGGCTCCTCCTAGTTCTCCAAACACCGTCCTGAATTCATATTGCCCCGATCCAGCCATTTCCTGTGGAGTGAGAGTCTGCTTTGCCTGGAGCCCCCCTGCCCCCTCGGGTCCTGCCCACGAACTCCATAGGGGCTGCGCGCTCCTCTCCAGACTGTTTGGATCCTCCGCCACCCCGGGGCGGCTCCTGTAGAAAGGATCTTGTTTAGAACTTCTGTCTTTGCTCTGCTGTTCAAACAAAGATGTATGTATGCATTGCAGGCTCCACCAAAGGATCAGAGAGAACTTGAAACCACAATAACTCTCAGTACCTCTAGGTCTGTAGGTAAAACGACTGTATTTGTTGTTGTTTTGAGGTAGGGTCTCCCTCTAGCCCAGGCTGACCTGGAATTCACTATGTAGTCTCAGGCTGGCCTGGAACTCATGGCCATCCTCCTACCTCTGTCTACTTCGATTTGGCCTGTGTCCTGAGATTTTTCAAAGTAGAACATTGTAAACAATAAAGTTCTAAACATTACTTCCAAATAACAATTTTTATTCTTTGTTTGCTAGGACCATATTTAGAATTTTGGAAAAAGAAGCCTGCTTTTCTTCTTATTTTGTAATAAGTGGGGGTTGTCTTATGGGATTAATTATATCTTCAGAACAATGGCAAACAATATAACTGTTTGACTGCAGCCTGCAAAACCTCACAGAAAGTGCTCTTTGCCTTCCCAAATGTTTCTACTAGAAAGAAAGAGGTAGTGCAAGGAACAGTTGATCACAGGGAAAAAGAATAATCGTGGCAGGTTTCTTTTTGACTGCGTAAGTATTTTCCCTGCTCAAGGATCCATCTGGAATGGTGTGACTTGTTCCCCTGCATCTGCCATCACTTAGATCTCGTTACCTGCCTTGAAATTTAGGATCATTATCAGCAACTGCACCACACTTCTATGAAGAGCAAAATTCCATTTGCACACGATTCAATTCATTTTGGTGGTTACAGCAGCTGTCTGAGATAGCATTGTATTAAATTGTTCTCATCTCACATGGCCACAGACAACACCTTCAAGCCCTTCATAAAAGGACTTCTTTCAAACTTTCCTCCTTAGGAGAAACACATCACTATCAATTGCATTCCGCAGGTTTCTTAGCACAAAACCATCCAGTCACATTTTCTGAACAATGCATACTTATATCTACAGTTCTTAGTCTGAGTGGTGTGTTCAATGTTCTTTGAAGGATAGGTTTCAGTTCATTTAAGCAGAATTTTTAGGTATTTTTACAAGATCTTTCTGTATGAAATTGTGCATCTGGTTTATACTAGTTCCCTCCCTCCCTTCCTTCTAGCTCCTTTCCTAATTTTTTTTTTCTACCCGGTTCTTTCAGGATATTATTCAGATATTCATGCTACCCATATGGCATGTTGGCCTCTGGTTTTATTTGAAGTGCATTGGTTGGTGGTTTTAGAAACTCTATCTTTTAAATATTTTTGGCATGTTAAAATACATCAAATTCAAAGTATAAGGTGTGATTAGATTACATTCATGCTAGGAGACGTTTTCTTTTTAATTACTTTATAATTTTCTTTAGACACTGGCTTTCAGGTTGGAAAACTTCTCTGATAAAAATGACAGCTACTTCATAAACTTCAGGAGAAATTTCCTCAGGAGCTCATTTACATCCCATGGAAAGACTAGTTTTTGATCCGTAAAATTGGTCCAGATTAAAAACTGAATGTGTCCCGGTTGGCTGTGATGTGAACAGCAAAGGGCTAATTTATAATCTTCCCTAGACACTAGCAAACCCTGCTTGGATCCATTTAGGGACATCTTTGTACCTTGTTTCCTCCACAGAAACTGGTTTGTGTGCAACACTTTGAAGGTGGTAAGGCCACCACGCAGGCATCCAGAGTGGCTTGTTTGTTTGGGTGCTCCTCAGGCTGCTTCTGATGAATATGGCTTTGTTGGAGAGGTGCTGGATTCCAATTAACCTGAAAATCCTTCCATCCCTACCTTCCACTGGTTAGTAAATGACAGGTGGCCACTTCAAAGAGGAGCACCTGTCCCTCCGACTCCAGTCATGGAGCCTAGCACTGAGCTCTGGTAAAGAAACCTCCACATCTGACAAGACTCACAAGAAATGCCAGTATTTCAAATGAAATAATAACTAACGCTAATTAAGTGCTTGCCATACTTTTGAAAACCTGACATGTACTGATTTCTTTAATCAACTCAGCGGCCTTATGCTACACATGCTGTTAGTCTATTTGCTTCACTGAAGGGGAAATAGTGACTTAGAGAGGCTAAATGCCTCACCCAGGGCTACACAAAGTGTAAGTAGTGGAATGAGAATTTCGGTTCTGATATTTGGAACAGAACCTGAGTCCATAGCTGTGCTATTTGCAGAGACATACAGCCCACCTGGTACTGTGTCTTTGAGGGTGATCCCCCAGGGACAGAGCCCTGCAGCCTATTGTTTTGTGTGGGAATGTAGGTTGTGTGGGAGTGTGGGTTGCCCGTGGGTCATGCCCCAGTCTTCAGATAAAGTAGCACCTGTCATACCAACATGGGATTTGGCAGCTTCTGTCCCCTTATCTCATCCATAAGAATCAGAGTGGCATCACAGGGCAATGAGGAAACCCTTGCTTTCTGGAGTTGAACTTGGGACACTAGAGTCCCTGGGGGTGGAAACAAGGGCTCTGAAGAGTGGGAGAGGGAAGGACAGCTCCTCCATGGTGGTGTTCCCCTGTCGACCGTGTCAGAATCACAGCTTGTTGGACAGGCCTCGTTTCTTTATTTTCTTTGTCTTTATTATCCATAATTACATATATTGTATGAGCAAATCTTATGATGGTAGCCCCATTACATTCCTCCCTGTCCCCAACCCACTGGGCACCCTCCTTGTGGGCATACTGGATCAGTCCCTGGGGTAGGGGGTTATAAATAGCACAGCAGGTAACCAGTCCCCCCCACCTTGTGTGTTCCTGAGGGGGGCGATGTCTCTGGCAGGTCTCCCCCACCATGGCTCTTACAATCTTTCCACCCCCTCTTCCAATCAGTTCCCTGAGACATGGTGGTTGAGTTTTAAGTCTGCTTTATTGTTGAGATCTTAAGTGTCTGGACTTCTGCTTTGGGTTGTGTTGGATATCCTTGGTGTCTTTCTCTTTGACCTATCCTGGGTTATCTGACTTGGTGTGGTGATAGGTCTCTTGTTTATCATACCATTTTCCTACATGATAGGCCCAGGGTGGCTTATCTCTGGCTGGGATGTCAGCCATCATCCTGAGATTTGTTGGTGGCATTGGATTGACCATGACTCTCTCACTGCCTTTTGAAAAATACAAACAGAACCTCCATCAGAGAGTGTGTAAGGATTTTATGGTTTTGTGTAAGGATTTTATGGTTTTAATTCATTATTCATTTAGCTTATTGTATAAGTCCTACCCCTCATTTCCCCCCATTCCTTCCACCCCCTTTGTAGTCTCACATTCCACCTGTCAGGTTAGCTTAGAGTTGAAGCTTCACCTGGTTATGAGGGAGAATATGTGGCGTTTGAGTCTTTGTTCTTGTGTGAATTTGCTAAGTAAGATCTGCTCCAAGTCTGTCCACTTTTCTTTAAATTTCATTATGTCATTCTTCCTTTCAGCTGAGTAGAATTCCATCATATATTAAATGTACCACAACTTTGATAACCATTCATCCATTGATGGGCATTTGGGTTGACTCCGATTCTTAGTTGTTATGAATTGAGCTGCAATAAACATGGTTGAGCAAATGCCTCTATGCTGAGGTGTGAAATCTCAAGGGTAGATAAGGCCTCCTTTCTTTTCTGATACAGATTAGAACCCTAGACCTGGAAGCAAATGAAGACTTACTTTGCAATGCAGCTGAATAAGTAACTTGAATTAGCCGCACTGGGCTCATACAGAGACCCTGTCCCCAGTCTGTAACCTGGCGCCTCTCTTTACCCTGAGTCTCTAGGAAGGGAGAGAAATTCACACATCTTTTGTGACCAACACACAGTCACCCACATTCCCACAGGCAGATCTGCAACTCTTGACTATCATGATCAGTTTCAGTCAGCTTTATTGACATGTAACTCAAATCCTTACAAGTTCTTCCTTCTCAAGTGTGGAATCCAATGCATTCTACAACTACCCAGAGGTACCTACCGTGTCTCTCCCATCAACCCATGAGCTCACTTTTCTTGGCTTTTGTTTTACCCCAAAATTAAAACATATAAAACATGTTAATACTCAGAATTATAACCATGTGCCCCTTTGGAGAAAATCTATGCCCTGCCGACCCCTGGCAACTAGTGATCTGATTGTTGTTTTTGTCTCTTCCAGAATGTTGTGTTGTGTATCTCTGCCTCTCACATTTGGCACAATGCTTTTAAACTCCATCCGTTGCACGCATCAGTGGGTTGTTCCTTTCTGACTGTGATAGCCCACTGTGTGGGTCTTACGGGATCAGTCCATCTAGCCGTCTAGCACTAGACTCCTGAGCTGCTTTCGGCTTCAGCTCTCTGGGCGGGTATGCTTTCATTTCTCCTGGTAAGGTACCAAGTGAGACCATTGCTTCAGCTGTATGTTGGATGCTATAAGGAAACACTGAACAGTTTTGCAGTGTCTGTACCATTTCACATTCCTAGAAGCAGTATATAGGCTCCAGATGCTCTGGAATCCCTACAGCATTCGGGATAGTTGGTTGTTGTTATTTTTTAATTTGTTTCATCTCTTCACACAGGTGTAGAATGATGACTCATCACAATGTTATGAGTCCTTCATGAAATGACGTTGAACACTTTACATGTCCACAGTGACCCCTAAATCTCTTCTCTAGTTAAAGAGACAGTTTGAGTCTTTCACTGACTTTTAAAAAAAGACTTGAGTTGTTTGTCTGCATATTGAGTTTTGTGTGTTCCTTGTATATTCTGAGTTGCAGGTCTTCTATGAGATGTAAGTTTGGAAAGCATCAGCTTCCAGAAAATGGGCTGTCCTTTTATTTTTTTCTAACAGCGTCTTTCAAAAAGGAGAGAAATAATTTTGATAGATCCATTTTGATAGATCCATTTTTTCACTTTTAAATGAATCATTTTTTTTTTTGGAAAGTTTAACCCATTTTTCAAAATAAAAAAAAAATGTTCCTAAATCACTAGAAGACTTTAGGTCTGGGACATCATCTCCAGGTAACTTTTAATGAACCAGGCAATGTAAGCCAAGGTGTATTTCCCTGTATGTACTGGCGCCATTAGACAAGAACTCAGGTATGTGGTGGTGGGAGACCAAGTGGTCTGTGGCTTAAGGGTTTTCTGTACCTCTGGCCACACTGGTGCTGTTAAGGCCTGTTTATAACTTCTTTACAAGTCCTGACTGCAGTTCATACAAGTTATCCTACCATGGCACGTCAGAGACCTGGTGCCAAGGGTCAGAATGGGTTACGGTACAAGGCACCTGAAGGCTGCTGAGTTAAAGACCAGTGTCCCCAATCCTCGAGTGTGGAATTGCTCTTTACTGAAACAAAGTCATACCATGATTCAACTCTGGCATAAGTTGAGTGGCTGGAGAGGGCATGTGGGGTCTGCCTTTCTCCTTCCTGTCCATTTTGTCTGAGGTCAATGGTAGCATGTAGATCCAGGTTTCCGAGTTCAAGGTTTTCTTCTCCACTTCTTCAGTATTCTTTAAAAATATATATATTTATTTGAGAGAGACAGAAGTATGGGCACTCTGCTGCAAACAAACTCCAAATGCATGCATTACTTTGTGCCTCTGGCTTTACATGGGTACTGGGGAATGGAACCCAGGACATCAGGCTTTGCAAGCTAACACCTTTAACCACTGAGCAGTTTCTCCAGTTGTCAATATTTCTTTATCCATATAATTGGATTAAGATCTAGGGGAAAAACAGAAAGAGAAAAAAACCAAGAAGAGAACAGTTAGTTCATGGACAGGAGGTACCTTGTTGGTTGAATGTAGAAAATATAGACACCTCTAGGAGTTAGGAATCAGGGATCATCCTGGTCTGTTTCCTGGATGCTACCTGGAACTCACAGGAAACTGGTTTTACCTTATATATAGCTCTGTCCTAGCCCCTTTCCAAAGTATGCAATGGTGGGGGGGCTCATCTCTTCTGAATGCCTCTAGCTTTCTTTTTTTCCATGGTGATGACCAGGTTGTATTACTTGGGGGGGGGGGTAAAGCTGGAGCTCACATAGATCACAAGGAGTGTGTGCATGTAGCTGATAGATAATAATAATGATGATGATAATGATAGCTAGATGATAGATAAGGGACAATGTAAAGGGAGGGAGGCATGATGCACACACACATGATATCTAGGAGGACCTAGGTGGTCATTCCCTGTGTAGTGCAGGAGTCCTCTGCCTCTTCATCAACTCTTCCTTCTGCGGATTTCTATACTGTATCTATTCTGTAAAAGGAACCTCTCTGTCTGTCGTCTGTCTCTCTCTCCTGAATCTCTGTGATGTCAAGGGCAGAGGAGTGATGGTCATGGGTAACTGCAGTTTAACACAAGACAGTGCTTTGCTTCATAGCTCTTGAAAAAGAGTGAGTTGGCTGGAAAGAAATCAAGGAACCATATGGACATTTTTGCTTTGCTTTTCTTATCCAGAGATTAGAGCTTTAATAACCTTAGAATTCCTGTGTGAGTAGTTGTCCATGGGCTACTTTGACCCCAAAATAGCCCAATGGTTCCAAGCTACATTATGAGTCAGGGTTCCGGGAGTCTGAGGCTATGGTAGGCCTCAGCTTCTGTATGGTTATCTTGTGAATGTCTTGGGTTCCCACACTTCCACCCACTATACAAGTAGGACTGTAGTTTTCCCCAACTGAATGAATGGTATGATGTCTTTTGGAGTTTTTTTTTTTCTTCAATGCAGGCTCTTACATAGCTCAGGCTAGCCTCAAACTTGCTATGTAGCCAAGGCTGCCCTTGAACTTCAGATCTTCCTCCTTCCACTGCCCAAGCGCTAGGGTGGCAGGTGTGGGCCACCATGCCCAGCAACACGATGTTTGAATGTCAGCATTGCACTGAGCTGGTGAAATCTCTTGATGGTTGCCATATGTGAGGCTGTGTATCTTGGAAGTCACCTGTGACTTTGGGATAGAAAAGGGAGGGGGAAATGTGGCAGAGCTGCTGGAGAGGTAGAAGGGAAAAGTCCCAAAGACCATATTCAACTGCACTGATTGTGAACCTTCCTTTTGAAGAAGGAAGGACCCAAAGTGTGGCTTCCAGCTCCTGAAATAATCTTGCAGATGCCCTCTGTCTCTCAGAGGGGAAAGGGTCTCAGGTGGAAAAAAATTATATATCAACTTCTGCCAGCAGAGGGCACACCTCCAGAGTGGCTAGGGTCCTGGCCAGACATGCAATTCCTATGTGGTAAGAATGTTCAGAGTGCATCCCAGGTACCAGCCTCTTAAACAAGAACTTCAGGGGCCTCGACACCAGGTGGGTCACAGTCCACACTTGGAGTTGGGCTCCTGCCTCTCTCATTCCTGACAGCACAAGACAGGGCTCTCAAGCAGCCTTGTGTAGACAGACTCTTGGTGGGATTTCTGGGGTTGGGTTTGGATCCCGATCTTGGGGTTTTGTGGTGGTTATTCTCCCGGGGCAGGGGCTTGCTGGGTTGATCTCAAACCTGCAATCTTTTGCTTCAGGCTCTCACGTGGTAAAGTACCTGAGTGACCTGAGCCAGGTCCTCTGCACCTTCTTTCTCCACTTGCCCTCTGAGAGAAAGAAAAGCTAGCAGCAGCAGGTTAGCAAACAGCCCTGCTGTGCCCCCCACAACCATCCCCTGCCCCCCATTTTCCTCTACCCCCAAGAAGCTGGCTCATTTTGCTCCAAGGCTGGTGCACGTGTTGATGGTCAGCTCTGATGCTGTTGTATATTGGCTACTTAGTGACATTAGATTCATCACTCTGTGACCTTATAGGTTACGGATAATGTCTGTCTTATAGGCTTGCTTGGAGGATTTAATAAAGCAACTTATGGGCCGAGGCATTGGAAAAAACTAGCCTCATGTTGGAAAGCAGTATTGAAGAAACTTGGGTTGTTTAATCTGAACAAGAAAAAAAGATGCATATATATTTACCAGGTACACTAATAAGCACAAATATTTTATAATTTCATGTACTTTTATCTTTTCCATACATGATAATATATCATTGCATGCAATATAATTTGTATTAAATTATAAGATACTTTATGTAAATTAATTTACAAATCAGAAAGACCCTTTGATCAATGACATCCCATGATTTTATGTTTGGAAAATGAAGCAGGCAAGGAGGCGGCTTCCTGTGAATGGGTGTAAAATGGTAACCGTGTTGGGGCGAGGAATGTCGTGGGCTAAGTCTCACAGGACTCGGGGACTGCTGGCAGCCGTTCCAGAAGTAATCTGTGGCTAAAGTCAGTCAAGCTAGAGAGCTGAGAAAGGGCTCAGGTGGGACCCATGGATCAGCAGGGCAGGGTCATTCATGGGCCACCACTAGGGACCCAAAGATGGCCCAGGCTCAGTCCACTGTCACTTCCCAACTCGAAGAAACCCCACTTACCTCAGTAACCCCACTGGCTCCTTTTAAAACTTAAAGCCACGTAGAGCAGCCCAGCCCATGTGTCCCCGGAGGACAGGAGGGGACAGGTCGAATGTCCATCACACAAACTCTAAAACCCAGAGTGTTCTGACATCCACAGCTTTCTGAGTATTGACGTGACACCTCACGTGGAAAACCCCACAGACGACCTTGTGTGCAAAACCTAGCTCCATGCGCAATTACTAAAAATATTGCATAAATTACCTTTAGACCATGCGTATAAAGTACGTATAAAACATTAATATGTTTTGTGTTTAGACTTGGCTCTCATTCCCAGGATATATCACTGTGTATATACAAAAATTCCAAAATCTGAAAAAAATTCAAACGACTAATGTTCCTAAGCAGTGTGGATACAGAAATTCAGCCTGCATAGCAAACAGTAATCACAGTAATGAATATTACCTGAGCCAGCCAGACCCAGCCAGGATGGACTTTCTGGAACTTAGGTCTCCCTTCTCTCTTCTTCCTCCACTCCTCTGAAGACACTTGATATGTCCCTTTTGTTCTAACTCTGCAAATCCTGAACAATTTAAATTTTAACACGTGTCTTTGCTGACAGGGCGCCCCCAAATCCCGGATCAGATTTAATGCAGTGTTAATGCTATTTATTTGTCTTGGTGCAATATGTTTATATTAGTCATTTAACAGTTTACATCATGCAAAAGGAGTTGTATCAGCAGGTACTTTTTAGTAACATCTGGGCAGTTGGGAACATAATACTTAAATATAACCTACATTTAAAGCCTCCCTTAGAAAGATGGCTAATTTTATTGATTTAATCTTACACTTAGGAATAGATCCCATGATCCTTTGCTTGTAATTCTGGGAGTGAGCAGAGAAATAAATAAGATGGGCGATGGCTGTGAATTAGATGTCTATTACATTGTCTGTGATTCATCTTTTAAATACTTCCATAGAAATGGTGGCTGAGTGAATTACTTGAATCTCTACCCTGGGGGAGTTTAGTTAATGCCTGAAGTAATCCAGGCAAGAAGGCACCTCTCCGGTATAAAGTTTATATGTCTTTTCATCTCTTGGTAACAGTGCCATACAGACCATTGCCTCTGCCCTAGGCAGACATCTACTCTCCAGGGTTAGTGCTGTAAGAACATTACTGCAAAGTCCCCTCTCAAAGTTGGCTACAAAAATATGTCATTTGCTCAGGGAACTAAGCAGAAGAGGGGATGGAAATAGTGTAAGAGTGATGGTGGGGGATAATATCCAGAGACATTGCCCCCCTCAGCAACAACATAGAAGTGGGAGGGGAACCTGGCTGCCTCTTGTGCTATGCATAACCTCCTACCCCATGGAACGATCCAGTATGCCCACTGAGGAGGATACCCAGTGGATTGGGGACAGGGAGGAGGGAATGGGGGATACCAACGTAATATTTACTAATACAGTATATCTAATTTTAGACAATAAAAATATCGATTAAAAAATCATACAAATTAAAAAAGAATGTCATGTGAATTGAAACCACTCTGGAAGCCGTGTGGTGGCTCATTCCTCTATTTCTAGCACCTGGAAAGTGACGGCAGGAAGACCGTGAGTTCCAAGCCAGCCTGGGCTACATAGTGAGACCATCTGAAATAAAAACAAACAAAAATATTCATATTCAAGGATTTGTTAATCAGCATAATGTATGTTAGGCATAGTGTTTTTA
>PVHP010046136.1:0-13425 GCA_004024765.1 Zapus hudsonius | reverse complement strand
GTGTCAGTGAGACATGAGTTCTAGTCCCGGTTAGGCGTGTTCCTTCTTGTGCCAAGACGATCAGGTATTTGGCATCTTCTGGTTCCCTCTGGGCCTCAATCCCTGGCTGAAACCTGCCTGGCCTTCTCCTATTCTGTCTCATTTTGAATATAGAATAGTTTTGTTGTTTTGTTCTCAGTTAAGGCTTATGTCGAACAACTCTTCAGTTTAAATCAATGGATGCCAATGCCTTCCGAAGTAAGGGGAAATCCAGAGACACGCGTTCTGATCAGATGGCTTAAGGACATTTCTGGAATATTCAATTTGAAAATTCCCTATTAATGAATGTCCTCGAATCAAAAACTGCAGAATTCTTCTTTGTACGTTTGCATTCTATAGTATTGGCAAGCTTAGTTGCAAATAAAATACTTAAGCTATTTGTTCAACAATAATAAAAATAGATTCCCATGACTTAAATGAGCCTGAGCAGCAGTGTGGAGAGCGTCTGGAAGCAAGTCTCTTACCAGCTACAGTCTCCCCCTCAGGGAGACAGCGTCTGAACCAGCCATCAACTCGCCAATTCCCAAGTGTAGCACCTTTGCCTCATTCTCTGTTGCCTCATGGGGACAGTGGGGCTGATATGAGCTGTTCTCGGCCTCAGCCTGTTTGTTCCTTCTGAGGCAGCGTCTCGCTGTAGCCCAGGCTGACCTGGAACTCACTCTGTAGCTCAGGCTGGCCCCTCGAACTCACAGCGATGGATCCTCCTGCCTCTGCCCGCGAGTGCTGGGGTGAAAGTGGGCACCACCACGCCCAGTAGCTACTCAGCGTGAAAGAGAACGTGCTTAATGCGCCAACTCGGAGCAGTGTGGCCCCGTTGCTGTCTTTCCTTTCTGCTGTTTAGAATCCCTCGCACGGTCCCCCACAGAGGTCCCCAAAGCCAGGATAGTACTTTGACAGACAGGACTGAAAACAAAATCCCAGAAGCAGGGCTGGAGAGATGGCTCAGCGGTTAAGGCACTTGCCTCCAGTGCCTGAGGCCCTGGGTTCAATTCCCCAGTACCCACATAAGCCAGAACCACAAGGCGGCGGCCCTGGTGCGCTCTCTCTCTCTCTCTCCTCTCTCTCTCTCTCTCTCTCTCTCCTTCAAAATAAATCCCATAGCCAAAGAGCAATGACCACACTCCAAGACATCTCTGTCTCCTTGATGTTCCCTGCCTAGGTCTCAAGGTTCTGCACCAAGAAGGCAGACTGGAAGGACTATGCCCTTCCCAATGCCAGCTGGTGCCCAGACATGCTGAGCCTATACCAAGAATTGCTGGAGACCGAGTCAGGCAGCTGGGTCAAGCTGCCCTCCTTCAAATCCAACAGAGAGCACATCCAAGGCCTCAGGCTTCCATCCGGATTGGTGGTCAGCTCAGGTGAGACAGGCCTGGAAAGGGCCAGGGGCACCCACTCGGCGGCTCAGCCAGCTCCCCTTCCCCTGTGTTCAAAGACTGGCCCTTGGGGTTCTCAGCCTGGGGCCCTTCCTGCACATGCGTGGAGATGGAACAGGTCCTCCCAGGTCTCTGGTGAAAGGTCCACACCCAGCCGAAACCCTGCTGCAGAAGTGCCAAGCCAGAGAGGCCCTTGGGCCTCCCTGTCCACTGTAGGCCTCAGCTTCTTGTCTGCTTAGCTAGGCCAAAGGGCACTCTAAGACATGCAGTGAATCAAAATGACAGAGAGCTACTGTCCTCCTGTGTGTGTGTGTGTGTGTGTGTGTGTCTGCCTGCCTGTCTGCCTGCCTGCCTGCCTGTGTCTGTTGTCTTCCTTTCTCATTCAGACATACGGTCCCTGCTCAATGATGAATGGTAACACACCTGGCCTGACCCTTGGGCTCGTGGCCACCAAAATAATTTCATGTAAGAACTTGGTATCTTAACCTTTCATCCCAGCACTTGGGAGGCAGAGGTAGAGTTGGAGGCCATCCTGAGAATTCCAGGTCAGCCTGTGCTAGAGTGAGACCCTACCTCCAAAAACTAGGAGAATAATAATAGTAATAAAATAAAGCAATTCAGTATATTTAGAAATAAATGAAAAAATAATTTTTTTCTGACCTGGAAAGATAGCTCAGCGGTAAAGTGCACTTCGAGGCCTAAGACCCTTCAACTGTCCGGATCCCATCTAAAGAGCTGGCTGTGACCCAAGGCCCACGGGGAACAGGGCCTCAAGAATCATGGAGCCCAGCAGGCCCCAGAATTAGTTAAGAGAGTCTGGCTCAAAACCAAGACCAGAGAGAACAAGAGAGTGGGCCGTCCCACGTTCCACTCTGGCCCCCTTAGGTGAGCGCACCCCACTGCAGTCGACCATGTGCGTGCATATACATAGACCACCCCATACACACCCAAGCAAAAAAATAATAGAAACTGAATCTGGGGAGCTGGGGAGATGGCTCAGTGGTTAAAGGAGCTTGCTTGCAAAGCCTGCTGGCCTGGGTTCAATTCCACAGCACCCATGTAAATCCAAATGCAAAAAAGCAACAAAGTTGGCGCTGGAAAAATGGCTTAATGGTTAAGGCACTTGCCTGCAAAGCCTAACAACCTGAGTTTGATTCCCCAGAACCCACGCAAAGCCAGATGCACAAAGAGGTGCATGCATCTGGAGTGCGTTTGAAGCAGCTGGAGGCCCTGGTTCGCCCATTCTCTCTGTCTGTCTCTCTTCTCTCTATCTCTCTCTGCTTGCAAATAAATAAAAATATTTTTTAAAGAAAGCAAAAAAGTGGGGCATGCATCTATAGAGTTCATTTGCAGTGGTAAGAGGCTCTGGCACACCCATCCCCCCACACTCTGCTTGCAAATAAATATTTGAGAAGAATGGTACAAGCCTCTGGCATTTGTTTGCTGTGGCAAGAGATCCTGGTGCACCACCCATACGCACATGCACACACGTGCACACACACAAATTATATATATATATATATATATATATATATATATATATATATATATATATATAATTTACAAGCGGAGGAAGGGAGTATGGGTGCACCAAGGCCTCCTGCCATTGCAAACAAACTCCATATGCATGCATCACTTTGTGCATCTCGGCTACATGGTACTGGGGAATCTAACTCAGGTCATCAGGCTTTGCAAGCAAGCACCTTTAACCACTGAGTCATCTCTCCAGCCCTTTTTTTTTTAAATGAATCTGATACTTGGGCCAAAGATGTAACTCAGTTGATAGAGTGCTTGTCTAACATACACAAAGCCTCGGTTGAGCCCCAGTACCACATAAACCATGTACAGAGGCGCAAACCTGGAATCCTAGCACGTGGGAAGTAGAGGCAGGAGGATCAGAAGTTCAAGGTATCCTCAGCTACTTATCAAGTTCAAAGCCAGCCTGGGTTATATGAGACCCTGTCTCAAAAAAAAAAAAAAAAAATTGGGCTGGAGAGATGCTTAGTGGTCAAAGGTACTTGTTTGCCAAAATGAATAAAATGAGAATTTGGTATTTCCACAACAGGATGTTGTTGCCTTGGGGGGAAAAAATGAGCACTTTATGGACTTTTCTCTATTTTTAAAATTTATTTATTTATTTATTTAAAAGCAGGGAATGGTACCTGGGCCTCTTAACTCTGCAGATGAACTCCAGACACACATACCACTTTGTGCATCTGGCTTCACGTGAGCACTGGGGACTTGAGCCCAGGCTAGCAGACTCTGCAAACAAGTCATCTCCCCAGCCCTCTGGCTTATTTTACTATCTAGTCTGGTTGTTCCTTAAATATTCACATTTTAAATTTTCGATGCTTACCGTCTTTTAAGTAAGTCATAGCCTGGCCCTGGTCCTATCTCTACCCTCAGCCAGGGAACTTTCTGAGAGTTTATACACAGGTTCTCTGAAGACGGGGAGTGTGTCTTTGCTCCCAGATTGAAGGCTCCTGCACCATGATGGGGCTCCCCACCCTGAACACCTGGCTTCTCCAGCCTCAGCGCTCACTGTCCATCTCTCCCCAGACAAAAGGGAATGTCGCATCTTCACCAGGTGCATCAAGGAGGAAGGACAAGGCTACGAGTATGTCATCTTTTTCCACCCATCCAAGAAGAAGTCAGTCTGTCTCTTCCAACCAGGCCCCTACCTGGAGGGACCGCCAGGGTAAGTAAGGCCTCGGGCAGGCCAGGGTAGGTGCTTTCTAGGCTGGGCTCAGCAGGGTAGGTTCAACACCCCTAGGATCTGGAGTCTGCCTGCCACTCTATGGAGCCAGGCCTGGAAGGACGTTCTGGGTTAGCTGATCCAGGGTCCATTGTGCAGGTAAGAAAAAAAAAAACCTTTTTTGAGATCTCAGAACTTTTCAGCAAGAAAGGGCCTGGAAGTCCACTCTGAGAAGGAGGAAGGCAAGGGCCTGATCTCCAGCCATGCTCTGCTGCTTCTACAAAGAAACAATTTGGCCTCTGGTTTTTACTCTTATTGCCTGAATCTTAGGACATTAGTATCTGGGTTACTGAGAGACATGACATTACCGGCCTCTTGTGTGTGCACTCATGAATAATCAAGCACGATATAGCGATCGTATACCATGAATCCAAACCCTGGATCTGACCCACAACAATTAAGATGCTCAGAGTGCTCTCCACTACCATCCAGCAGTGATTCACTTCCAAAAATCAGAAGCTCGGGTCTATTTTGTGGTGTTTGCATACCATAGCTGGGCGCCTGTTTCCCTCTAGCTTAGCCAATGACAAAGCTTGGGCAGGAAGACCAGCTTGGTAAATGAGAAAGAGGTTCTGCCATACTTTAAAGTGGATGTTTGCAGCAGGCATCCTGCTGGAGTGGGCTCTGGTCTTTCCCAGCAGGACTGCTCAGGAGGACATCTTGCTGGCACTTTAATAAGTCATAAGTGATATTTCACAATTATCTGAGGGTTCAGGTTGGGGATGGCCCAAGCTTATGTCTCAAAGACTATATAAAGCCAGATATAGTGGCTGACACCTGTAATCCTAGCACTTGGGGGGCTGAGACAGGACTGTCATGAATTTGAGGCCAGCCAGCTTGGGCTTCAGGGTGAGACCTTGTCTCAAAAAAAGAGACTAATTAAAAGGGTCTTCCCCCCTACCCCTGCCCCCACATCATTCCATGAATGCACTTTTTTCCATCAATTTTATGAGAAAAAAGAATTCTACTGGTGGAATAAAATGTTATAACAAGGGACCTCAGTGGGTTCCTCAGAGAGGAGGGAAATGGAGGTCCCATCCCAAGATTTGCTCATGCAACGTCTTATTCATAATAAAGATAGTAATTTTAAAAATATTATAACAGTGGTTATTAACACACACTGAAACAAAACAGGAGAAAAGCTCATTTGATTTTGACTAATTGAATCACTCTGTCCTTGTCTGCTTGGCTGCCTGAGACTGGGGGTGCTGGGGGAAAAGAGAAGCTTTGGGGGGCAGGGAAAGCCCGGGCAGGCGCCCTAACCTTGCTTCCTATCCCCACTCCTAGCTATGCCCATGGAGGGTCACTGGTGGCCATGATGGACGAGACCTTTTCTAAAACTGCCTATCTGGCTGGAGAGGGGCTCTTCACACTAAGCCTCAACATTAGGTTCAAAAAGTAAGTGTGGCTCCCTCAGCCCCTGGCCAACGGCCCTGTCTCTCTCTCACTGGCAGTTCCAGCCTCTGGAATCTTGCCTCTCTTTCCTTCCCAGCCTCCCTCTATTCCCTGTGCTCTGACTTCTGCTGCTGTTGCCCTGGGAGCCAACAAACAGCCCCTGAGGCCACTTATGACGGGTGAGACGAGAGGAGGGGGCACAGAGATCAGGAAGGAGCTGGGAATGGATTCAGCTGCCCCCTCTTCCAGCTTGATTCCCGTGGGCTCCCTGGCTGTCCTCCATGTCCAAGTTGAAAAGACTGAGGACCAGAAGCTTTACATGTCCTGCATTGCCCAGAGCAGAGACGAGCAGACCGTCTACGCCAAGTCCTCAGGTAAAGAAGCCCCCAGGCTCAGTGCCAGGCCCAGCCTGCCACAGCCCACCCCAGAACAAATGGAGGGAAGGAAGGAAGGAAGAATGCTAACCATCCAGTCTCAAGCTTGCTTGCTTGCTTGCTTATTTATTTATTTATCTATCTATTTATTTATTTGCAAGCAGAGAGAGCCATCTCTCCAGCCCGGGGTCTGGCTTTTTTAGGAACGGGATTGGGTGCATGATATAGAGACAATGATAAAGGGAAGAAGAACCCAACTTGTATGCTTTTTCTTTTTCAAAAATATATTTTCAGTTATTTACTTGAGAGAGGAGAGAGAGAGAGAAAGGGAGGGAAAGGGAGAGATAGAGAGAGGATGGGATTTGAGAGCCTCTTGCCACTGCAAATGAACCCCAGATTCATGTACCACTTTGTGCATCTGGCTTTACTTGGGTACTGGGGAATCGAACCTGGGCCTGTAGGCTTTGCAAGCAAGCACCTTAACCACTGAGCCATCTCCCCGGCCCCTAGAATGCTTTTCTAAGAGGAACTACCCAACTGAACTACAAGACAGTCCCGGTGATGAGTGATTCTTTCCCCCTCAGTGAGCTCTCCACACTTCGGTTCACTCTTCTCTTGCAGGTGTTTTTCTCTGTCTGCCACTGGAAGAAGAGTCACCCCAGTAGCAGCCACTGTGCCTTCTGCTGATCCCCCTCTGATGGCCCTGCCTGCCTGGGACCCACCACACAGCAGGAGGGGTCCCCAGGAAGCAGATGGCAGGTGAGGGAGGGGGCACCACCCATACTCAGCCCAAGATCCTTCTGAAATTAGAAATCAAAATCCTCCCAGGGCCTCCCGATTGGCAGAATCGGGCGAGTTTACTGAGACCAGCACACGGCATGCAGCAATGCGAGACAGGGCCCCTGGCCCCAAGGTGCACCGTGGCACAAACACCAGGAGAAAATCCAGGGAGGCTACGCCTGAAGTAAACTCAAAAGTTAAGTAGTATGGGCTGGAGATGGCTCTGCAGTTAAGGCTGCAGAGCCTAATGACCCGAATTCTCTTCCCCAGAACCCCATAGCGCCAGGTGCACAAAGTGTGTGCAGCAGCTGGAGGCCCTGGCATACCCTTTCTCTCTATCTGTCTCTCTACTTGCAAATAAATAAATGAATAAATAGAAATATTTTAAAATAAAAATTAAGTGCCACAGATGAGCATGGTGACACATGCCCATAATCCCAACACGGGGAGGCTGAGGCAGGAGAATCATGGGTTCAAGGCCAACTGAGGCTATGTAACAAGACATTGTCTTAACAACAGAGCTGGGCGTGGTGGAGGCAGAGGTAGGAGGATCGCTGTGAGTTGAGGCCACCCTGAGACTACATGATGAATTACAGGTCAGCCTGGGCTAGAGTGAGACCCTACCTGGGGGGGGGGGGAGAAAAACTCAGAGAGAGAGAGAGAGAGAGAGAGAGAGAGACTCAGGGCTGCAGTGTTTGCCTAGCATGCACAGGCATTGTAAAAATACAGTTAGTGAGGCACTCAGCAGGCAGAGGGGGAGGAAAGGTCTTCTAAGCAGACAGAACCATCAGTGCAGAGACACTGTGGTGGAAAGAAAGATCAGGGACTTTAGAGAACCCCTAGGGACTGAATAGGGCAGAGGTCAAAGGGAACAGAAGGGGGGCAGGGCAGGGCAGGGGCAGGGGGCAGGGGCCATGGGGCAGGGGGCAGAGGGCAGGGCAGGCCAGGGCACGCTTCAAGGCCCTGATTCCTGCTACGGAGCTTAAACTTTGTCTTGTACACAACAGAAATCTCAGAGGGTTTGGACTGGGAAGTGAAGGAAAGCTCTGGGGTTGTTTTGTTTTTTTAAATTACTTTATTTATTCATTTTAGTTTTTTGAGGTAGTGTCTCTAACTCTAGCCAAGACTGACCTGGAATTCATTATACAGTCTCAGCGTGGCCTCAAACTCACAGTGATCCTTCTACCTGGGATAGTGCTGGGATTGAAGGCATGTGCAAACACACCCGGTTTAAAATTTTTTTTAATTCATTTGTGTGTGGGGGTGTGGATATACATACACGTGCACGGGTGCCCCAGGACCTCTTGCCATTGCAAAGGAACTGCAGACACTTGTGCCACTGTTTGTTTTTTATGCATTTATGCATTTATTTATTGATTTGCAAGCAGAGAGAGAATACTACTTGGGCGACCTTGTGTATCTATCCACATACGAGAGAGATTTGGGAATCAGGCCTCAAAGTGGTTCAAGTTCCCACAAAACTGCAAGGGAATTTGGTTGGAAAATATGATCCAACGATATGTTGAAGAAGAAAGGGAAGGAGTGACTCTTGAGAAGCTCACAAACCACGTCAGGGTGTGTACTGTTCTTCCCCTAAGTGCCTCTCTCTCAGATCCCATAGTATTCATGTTTAAATATGTTAAATCCTATTCTTTTTTAAAAAAATATTTGCAGAGAGAGAGAATGAGAATGGGTGCACCGGGGTCTCCAGCCAATGCAAATGAACGCCAGATGCACGTGCCACTTTGTGTATCTAGCTTTACATGGGCACCAAGGAATCAAACCCAGGCCATCAGGCTTTGCAAGCAAGCCCATTTAACTGCTGAGCCAACTTTCTAGCCCCCAAAAATCTTATTCTTTTTTCCCTGCAAATATCTTGATGTTTATTTTTCTTTATGGTTGAATAAAATTCCATTTTTTCCTTACCTACATCTTTTTCTTAATAAACTCCAACTTTGCTTCATAAAGAAAAAGAAAGAGGTTTCATGCATCGCCAACCTGTCTGCCTGAGAAGAGTCAGTAGAAGGTGGTTGTGTTAGTTACCTTCTTGTTGCTGGGACAAAACATCTCATAAAAATCAGTTTAATGGGGCTGGAGAGATGAATCAGCAGTTAAGGCATTTGCCTGCAAAGCAGAAGGACCTGAGTTCTATTCTCCAATATCCACGTGAAGCCAGATGTACAAGGTGGTGCATGTGTCTGGAGTTCATTTGCAGTGGCTGGAGGCCCTGGAGTGCCCATTCTCACTGTGTCTGCCTCTTTTTTCTCTTACTCTCAAATTATTAAATATTTTTTTAAAAAATCATTTTAATGGAAGAAGGGTTTATTTCAGCTTACAGTTCCAGGTTACGGTCCATTGTGGTGGGGAAGATACAGTAGCTGGTTACATCCACAGTCCAGGACCCTAACCCATGGGATTGTTAAGGATGGTCTTTCTACCTCAACTAACCCAATCACAGGCCTACCCAGAGGCTAAGCTAATCTAGATAACACCCCAACAGCTGATTCCAGCTCCTGTCAACTTAACAATCGGTATAAACCATCATTTACACTCTTACACTGGCAAGTGAAGGATTTGTCAGTCAAGCCTGAAGATTCCAGAGGCATGGACAGGAAAGTCGGGGACCAGAGAGAATGAATCCCTTTGTAGATGCAACAAGGAGCAAGTTATGCAACTTCAGGAGCAGTGGCGAAGAAAGCTCGAACTTCTCGGCGACTAGGCCACAAGCTTCCAAGCAATCTCCAGTGATGGCCAAAGGACAGGTACACACTGACTCGAAGGGCCTTGACCCAAAAGCTGGAGACATACAACAGGCCACAGACAGAAGTCCTGGCAGCCAGCTGTCCCCTCTCCATATACTACTCACAGTTTCCCTTGACAATCTGTTAAATCCGAAGTCATGTATGCCAAAAAACTGGCTGCTCTCTATGCCTGGCCAGAGGAGCCATTATTCATTCAAACTCTCCCAAAAGAAGAAGAGAGGGGCTGGAGAGATGGCTTAGTGGTTAAGGCACTGGCCTGCAAAGCAGAAGGACCCAAGTTCGAGTCTCCAGTTCCCACATAAAGCCAGATGCACAAGGCGGCACATGTGTCTGGGTTTTGTTTGCAAAGGCTGGAGGCCCTGGTGTGCCCTTTCTCTCTCTCTCTGTCAAATAAATAAAATATTTTTAAAAAAGAAGAAGAGAGAAAGATTTTATTCTTCCTGAGCCTTTAACCCCAGCCTAAGATTGCATAGTGAATTCCAGGTCAGCCTGCGCTAGAGACCCTACCTTGAGGGGGAAAAAAAGGAAAGAAAGAAAAATGGGGAGGAAGAGAGAAGACCGTTGTGTTTAGCTTCCTTACTGTATGGATGGGGTGCATCCTGGCACTTTAGGCTCAGCTGCACTGCCAGGCCTTGACTGGCCACAGACCAGCTAGCATGCGGAGATCCTGGAAGGGAAGTTAGGTCAGCAGCTGGTAGGGCACTTCTCAAGTGACCAGAAGTTTGCCAGTGGAAGGCTCCCAGAGGGGCAAGTTGTGCAACTATCTGGATAAAACACGGGAGATGCTGCCTCCACGTGTACATCCCCTATGGAGCGCATTGAGCAGAGTCGGGGCGCTAACCATTACACCATGGGACCCCTCATTGGAGCCAATTTATCTGCAAGGCAGAGTAGATGGGATGGAATCCAGCAGACCATCCAGGCAAAAGTGGCAAAATATCCTGCGTGAAAAAGAGGGTTGTGTTGTTCAACTTCCTGTAGCAAATGCCAAGAGAAACCAAAGAGTTCTGGATTACTGTAATACCAAGCAGTTCAACAAGGCTCATACCAGCTCTTAAAGAAGGGGCTGGGGAGGGGGCTCAATGGTTAAAGGCAAGTTGCTTGCAAAGCCTGATGGCTCTGGTTCAATTCCCCAGTGCCCACATAAAGCCAGATGCACAAAGTGGCACACGTGTCTAGAGTTCATTTGCAGCAGCAAGAGGCCCTGGCACGCCCATACTCACTCTCTTTCTGTCTGCCTATTTCTCTCTCTCTCTTTCTCTCTCTCTCAACAAATAAATGAATCAAAATATTGTTTTAGCCGGGCATGGTGGCACATGCCTTTAATCCCAGCACTCAGAGGCAGAGGTAGGAGGATAGCCATGAGTTCAAGGCCAGCCTGAGACTACAGAGTGAATTCCAGGTCAGCCTGGGCTACAGCAAGATCCCACCTCGAGAAAAACCAAATATATATATATATAGTTTTAAAAAGCTAAACCAAGGCCGGGCTTGGTGGCATACGCCTTTAGCCCCAGCACTCCTGTGGCAGAAGCAGGAAGATCGCCATGAATTTGAAGCCACCCTGAGACTACATAATGAATTCCAGGTCAGCCTGGGCTGGAGAGAGACCCTACCTCAAAAAAAAAAAAAAAAAAAAAAAAAAAGCTAAGCCAAGGCTGGAGAGATTGTTCAGTGGTTAAGGTGTTTGAGTGCAGAGCCTAAAGACGTGAGTTCGATTCCCCAATATGCACATATATATAATATGCACATATGACATAAAGTCATATGCACCACTTACCTACTATTGTCAGCCCTCAATAAATTCTCATTGCTAAGTCCAGCCCTCATCTTACTTTCGCCTCGCCTCAGCATCTTATGCAACACATTCCTTCTCCCCCAGTCTCTAAATCTAGGGGTATCCTGGACTTAACCCAGGACTTCACAAAGTCTCATATTTTGGGTCCATCTCCCTTTCTCCTGGTGCCTGCACTTCCCTCCATCCTGGCCTCTGAGGGCCACATTCAGACATCCGGTTCTCAACTCCTTTGCCCCTTTGATGCCTAACAAGAGTCTTGAACTTAACGGAGCCAAAAGAGAGCACCTGATAGTTTCCCCTCGCAGGAAAACGAAACCTGCTTAGGCCAAAAACTTGGAAGGGGAAGATCCATCCTAGAGACTCTCTTGAGAATATAACCAGAAACTGACCATCCCTGGTCTATGTCAAGATGATTTCAATGGTGCCCAATCTGGTCTCCTTACCTCCTCAGCTCTCTTCTCTTCTGTCTCTTCTATTCTTCACACAAGGAAGAAGCAAAGCCTCATCACTCCTTAACTAATGTATTTTTCATTATTGTCTCAAAGTATAAATTGTATTTATACTTTAAACTTCCATTAAATTTATAACTATATCTGGCCATAGGATTGATCTGTTTTCTCGTTGCTTTATGCCCAGAGTTCTGGACATGAAACAGAGCCCAGAACATAGTAGATGCACAATAACTATTTGAATGAATGAATGAATGAAGCCACAAGTCCAAACTTCCTTCAATCCTACCCTATTTCTGGACTTATTTTAGAAGTCAAAAAAGTTGGCCTGGGGAGATTGCTCAGTGGTTAGAGCCCTTGCTGCGCACACATGAGGGCCTGAAACTGGCCACCTGAGTTCGATTCCCTAACACTCACATAAACAGCTGGATGTAGCCACACACACATGCCTCTAACCCCAGTCCTGGAGCAGAGATTGGGGGGCAGAGACCAGAGAAACGCTGGGGCTTGCTGACAGGAAACATGAAAACGGCAGCTCTGGGAAAGGAGAACACCTGATATTTATTCTCTGGCCTCCACACACATGTCCAGAGGATGTGAACAACTGCACACACATGTGCATACATACACATAAGCTATGCGCACCAAAGAACGGATTAAATGTCCTCATTGTTCGGTCATATAAAGTTGAGGTTTTCTTTCTCGCATTCTTTTTTAATATTTTATTTTATTAGAGAGAGAGAGAGAGAGAGAGAGAGAGAGAGAGAGAGAGAGAGAGAGAGAGAGAATGAGCGCACCAGGGCCTCCAGCCATTGCAAATGAACTCCAGATACATGCACCACCTTGTGCGTCTGGCTTTTACGTAGGTACGGGGGAATCAAACTGGGGTCCTTCTACTTTGCAGGCAAACACCTTAACCACTAAGCCATCTCTCCAGCCCCTTTTCTCTGGTTCTTTTAGCAGGAGTCAGCCTAAAAATGCCCACGGGTTATTCTGTTGAGTCCTTACAGCGCTCAGAGTTAAGTATATTCCATTTACCAGATGGAAAAAATGAGCACCAGAGAGGCTGTTCCATGTGAGAGACTTACCCCAACCATGGACTCTGCCTAGCACACCAGGCAGGCCGACCCTCTGCTGAAACAGCCCCAGGACTGCCAGGTGGGGCAGCTCACTAGGGAACAAAATAAACACTTGCCTTTTCAAAACCCTCAAGTGTCAGACGATAAAATAATCATGGCTTTATTGGTTTGTTTCATCTTATTTCCTGCATTTCTCAGTTTGTCTTGTGGTTGTTCTCATTGTTTGCATGTTTATTGCCTCTCTCCAAGACAGCTTCCGGTTCTCTGTACCCAGCCCTCAAAGACAAACCGATCCAAGTACAATTCTACTTCATATTCTTAACTCACTTCATCAAACCTGATTGAGCATCTGGTTGTGCAAAGTAACCCTATTCAGAAAGCTGCAGGCTAGCTAGTGTATGACCATGTCTCAGACTGAAGAGATGGCTCAGTGATTAAGGCACTCGCCTGCAAAGCCTAAGGACCCGGGAACCCAATTCCCCAATACCTACGTAAAGCCAGATGCACACAGTGGTGAGTGCATCTGGAGTTCCTTTACAGTAGCTAGATGCTCTGGGATGTCCATTCATTCTCATTCTCTCTCTCTCTCTCTCTCTCTCTCTCTCTCTCTCTCTCTCTCTCTCT
>PVHP010046135.1:0-13869 GCA_004024765.1 Zapus hudsonius | reverse complement strand
ATAAGGACATCCCTATGGCGGCCTGGGATGCCCTCTGTCAGGACAGATAAAGCTGGCAATATCTATTTTCAATGCGGAGGAGTGATCTGTGTCTTGGGGCAGGGGATGGACAGAGCTGATGTACCCTTCTCCTGAAGACTGCTTCACACTCTAAGGCCAGATCTACAAAGTCACCAGCAGCCCACTGGGACCTGTTTTGGGCTGGATGACCAGGCAGGGATTAGGGAAGTGGAGGCAGAGAGATTTATTATGCCTGCTCTGCGTAGCTTTAGACTACGCTGGTGAAGTGGGTTCTCATCTCACAAAGCCAGAGATTAGCAGCTGGGAGGAGCTTCCCCCCCCCATTCCTGGTGTGGCAGGCTGTTGGGAGAAACCTCCAAGATGGAGATAATGCAGACATGGGAGGACCTTCAGAAGAAGCAGATCTGACTCAAGGGTCCCAGTTTGGGGACTTGGATGGAATTGTGAAAATGGTGGCAGAGGAAAGAAGGTGCCCAGGAGCTGAGGTTGGCACTTGGCACGGTCCACAAACCAGGAGAGTCCAATTTAGCATTGATTGTGCTTTTCCTGGGGGTGTCTTGTTACTAAGAAGGCCTTATTACCTGCAATAATGGAAGCAAGATCAGAGAGGATAAGGACCTAAGGGTTCAGAGCCAGCAGTCAGAAGACATTAAGGTCTCAGCCTGTACTATCCCAGCAAAAGGCAAGAGCTCCACAAAGAAGCTAGGGGAAGACCCTGAGACGAAGGCTGGGCACCTCCAAAGACAGACCAGGCAGTTTCCACAGTAGTATTGGCTAAATATGTGTCTTTTTCTTGTGGTAGCATTGGTGCACACCTCCAGGGACTCTCCCTTTTGCTCCTGGAGCCACTTGAGGAGGCAGGTGATCTGGGGGCAGGAACATGGCCCTGGGATTTCTCTTTGGGCCCTAACATGTTTTAAGATCCTGAATTTCTTTATCATAGTAACATCTTTCTATAGTTTGGTTTAGCTCTTTTTTTTTTTTTTTGAGGTAAATTCTCACTCTAGCCAAGGCTGACCTAGAACTCATTCTATAGTTCTAGGCTGACCTCGAACCCATAGCAATCCTCCTACCTCTGCCTCCTGAGTGCTGGGAATAAAAGGTGTGCATTGCCACTATTCTAGCTTGGCTTTTTTGAGACAGGGATTTACTTTGTAGCCCAGGCTGATCTGGAACCCACAATTCTCCTGCCTCAGCTTCCTGAGCACTGGTATTATAGGCATGCACCACCACACTCAGCCTCTGTAGGAAGATCTAATAATATATAGCCAGTTGCTTCCAGGATTAGTGGTTCTGTGTGCAGAGATGGCCATATAAACGTGCATAATAATGAGGTGCTATTAATATTAAGACTGCTGTAGGCTGCAGACACCTTCCCCTTGGTGGTCCTTGCTTCAATCACTCTATCACCTCAAAGGGGACTGCACCCTCCTTTGCTAATACAGGATGGAGGTGAATCTCACAAGGATTTGGGACAGGTCTCTCCAGCCCCAAAGAGGCCCTAAGCATAAGGCTCCCCCATCCTGCATCCCACACATATTATACAGCATTGGAGACGAGCTGCGGATGCAGACAGCTGGTCCTGCAGTGTTGCCTCTCAAAGGAGCGATTAGCTGTGTCATGCATCCATTTGTAATGAAATAGAAACATTTTGATTTCTCTAGGAAGCTGGATTTTCTCCCAAATCCTTGCTGCTTTCATCCTTGGACATGAAACAGGCCATTCTAATCTCATACAGAGGAGGAGCAGCGGTTACAAGGAGCCCATGAAACCTGATCAGCAACTGGGCTCCCAAGCGGCAGCTTTGATCGCTGGGAGGGAGCGAGACATCCTCTGCCTGGTGCTAATAGCTCCATGCATTATTGAAAAGCTGTATTTTCAGGGGCAGACACATCAGGGAGACATTGAGACTGCAGGCTGAGTGTCAGCTGCCCACCCCCTCCTGCTTTGCACCATGGAGCTTTGAGGTCTGGCAGACCAACTGGAAGGAGGCACCTGACAAAGTTATTTGTACAGCTAGCTGTACCCTTGGTGGGGGGCAGCTGACAAGGAAGGAGAGCCTGGGGTGAAAGCAGCACTTGCCGATGGATGCTCTTAACTGCCTCTTCTCTGATCCACATGCCCGAGGAACAAATGGCGGTGCCGAATTCTCCTCAGGATGGATGCACTCTGTGGGCAGATGGTCTGAGGCCTCACTCACCTGGTTCCGGCTGGGCTGGGGATGACAGTGTAACCCTTTGAGTAGAATTCTGATACTCAGGCTTTGAGGCCATGAGGGGCAAGGCAAGGGCTGGGATGTAATCATCCCTGAAAATTTGCTAAAAGTGCCAAAGGAAATGGAAAGGCTTACTTGAGATCATTGTTACTGTGTGACTAGGATAATCTAATCAAACCCTTTCTTTTCACCCACAACTTAGTGTTCAACTCTCTATAATGTGCTAGGCACCACGTGAGGCACTCTGAGAGTCTTTCAGTGTGCAAGGACCCAGACATTAGGGTGGCACCAATGATCCCTGCCTCCTTGCCCTTGCATATTCCCTAGCTGCCTCCCACACTGAACAGAGATAACCTATGTAAGCCATAGAACATTCTGGAAGGATGGTGTGGGATGTCTGAAGCCCAGTTGGTAGGTCCATCTGCCTTGCTCTTTGGCCGGCTGCCATGCTGTGAGAACTCATAGCACCCCTGAGAGACCACATGGCCATCATGCAAGGGATCCTTAGCCCCGGTTGAGTCTTTGAATGAGAGCAGTCTGTCCTGACTACAACCTCCTGAGAGGTCCTGACTCAGAAGCACCCAGCTAAACTTTTCAAATAGCAGACCAAACAAATTTGTCATAGCTTGCTAATTGTTAGGATCATTTGTTACACAATTGTGGTTTGAATATAAAGTATCCTCCATAGCCTCTTGTGTTTGTGATTAAGCCTCATACTCAATCCCTAGCTGGTAGCATGGGAGGAGAAGCCTTTCTGGGAGGAGGTATGTCACTGGGGGTGGACTTTGAGGTTTCTCAGTCTAGCTCCTTCCACCCAGATATGTGCCAGATTCCTGTTTGTGCTGCTTTCCCTGCCATGATGAAGCTTCCCCTCAAAACTGTACTTCTGAATAAACTCTTCTCCCATAAACTGCTTTTGGTTATCTTGTCCCAGGAATGGGTATCAAGAAGTGGGTTGTTGATGCAGTAAGGCTAGTATGTATTTTTTTTTTTTTTTTGGAACTGATTTGCAGAGGAATATGGGAAGATTTGAAACTAGAGTAAGAGATGTCTTACAGTACTATAAACAGAGCTTGGTGGACCATTCTGGTCAGAGTTTGAAAGACCTAAATGCAGAGAGGACTGTGGACTAGAAGCTTGGCTTATGAGGCCCCAGAGAGGAAAAGGACTTTGTTGGTAGTACAATAGAGGCAGTTTATGTGGGAGATGGGCTGCTCTGCTTGTGTCTTGAGAACTTGACCAAAATTGAATTTCAAAGCAATAAATTGCTATGTTTGTCAGATAAAATGTGAGTAGGTTCAGATTCTGCAGAGACTGCATGTTTCTGCAGCAGTTGTTTAAGAGATTACCACCACTTAGACTGGGCCTGCTGCTCTGCACTGGGTCTCTCTTGAATGAAGGGCCTGAAGGAATTTCCTGCTCCTCAGTTTTATTGCCCCTCCCCATACCCCTATATTGGTTTCAAAGTATGGCAAATGCAGGAAAGAGAAGGTCACTGGGCTTGCACCTCCAAATTCACCTCAGGATGGTCCTTGGGTGATGTAAACCAGGGTCATGGTCCCTGCATGGTGGCCATAGAGAGCCATGGCATGGAGCCATGAAAATGAACTGTGGGTTTCAGTGGAGACCCCAGGACTCTGAGATGCTAGGACTATGGGATAACTGCCAAGGAAAGCTGCTTGCTCTGGCTCAGGTGGATCCACCCAGAAAGTAAGCAAAATGGCTACAGAAGCAGCATATGAAGCCTTTTGTAGCACTTTATTGTGGGTCTCAGATGCCAGCCATGGAGCTACTGGATTTGGTGCTTTCCATGCTTGTTTTCTGTCTTGTATTTGTCCAATCTTTCATTGCTATGCCTTCTTTTTACAGTGAGAATGTTTACTCTGTACTATTATGTGTTGATGTATATAACTTGTGTTTTGGTTTTTACAGAGCTCACAGATAAGAGATTGTCTTGAGTTTCAAATGAGACTTTGGACTTTTTAAAATATTTTATTTATTTATTTTTAATCAGGAAGATACAGGGAGAGAGAGAGGGAGAGAGAGAGAGGAAAGAGAGAGAGAGAGAGAGAGAGAGAGAGAGAGAGAGAGAGAGAGAGAGAGAGAGAAAGGAGTATGAGTGCACCAGGGCCTCTACAAATACAAATGAACTCCAGATGCATGTGCCACTTTGTGCATCTGGCCTACATAGGTACTGGAGAATTGAACACGGTCCTTAGGCTCTGGAGGCAACTGCCTTAACTGCTGAGCCACCTCTCTAGCCCATGGACTTTTGAATAGTACTGAGATTGGTAAAGACTATGGGGACTTTTAAAGTTGGACCGAATGTACTTTGCATCATGAGATAATTGTGAGTATATGGGGGCCAGAGGTGGAATGTGGTGGCTTGAATGTAAAGTGTTTCCATAGCCTCATGTGCTGGTGACTGAGCCTCATGCTGAATTTCTAGCAGGTGGCAATTTAGGGAGTGGAGCCTTGCTGGAGGAGGTTTGTCATTGGGAGCAGACTTGTTTTATGAGCCCAGCTCCAGTTCTTAGACCACTTCCATGCAGAGACATATAACAAGATCTTATTCATGCCATCATTTCCCTGCCATGATGAAACTTCTCCTCTAAACTGTAAGTTGAAATAAACCCTTTCCTCCCATAAGCTACTTTTGGTAGAATGTTTTTTCTCCTAGCAATGAGAAGTTAACTATAATAACAATCCCTAGCTAATGCACAAGTCTCCTGTGACTCTGGTAGAGAATTAGGTATTGATCAAATAATCACACCAATAGTTCTAAAATTGCAACTGTCAAAGTTTGTATAAATGGCTCTAATTAGAAAGAACTGACCTTGTCAGAACAGTTGGGGAAGGCTCCCTGGATGGCTGATTTGACACCAAAGGGAAGGGATGCCCAAAGTAGGAAAGGTGAGAAGAGCATTGAGTCCATGGAGAGTCAGAGGCTTAGGAGGCTCACCAGGAGAACAAGAGCTGGAGAGAAGTGAGAAGAGGCACTGGATGCATCTGGAACTTATGGACTTGCTAATAAGACAGCTGCAGGGGAAGCGTCCTCTGTAGGGTTTTAAACACATGGGTAGCCTGCTTAAATCTGGTCTCTCAAAGCTCCCTTTAGTTCCTGCAGAACAGTTTGGACATATGTGAGCCAATGAGCTGGTGGCAGGAGCCAAGGAGAGAGATGATGTATCCAGAACCAGTGGTGTTCATGGACACACAGAGAAGGGACAGACACAGAGAGAGCTATGCAGGTCACAGTGATGGAAGAGGTGACCCAGACAAGTGTAAGGCTAGATGACCATGATGGCTCGGGATTGAACCAGTCTGAGAGACTCCAGAGAAATGCACTGCATTGGATACTTTCTTGATGCTGTGAAAAAATATTTGACCAAAAGCAACTTAGAGAGGGAAGATATTTATTTCAGTTTACAGTTCCACAGGCGGGGGAGAGGACTCTTGGGAGTGGAGCATGGCAGGAACAGGAAACCATCACATCACATGGGGTCCAGTCCTAACCTCAAGGCCCCTCGGTCTCACACTTCCTCCAGCAAGACTCCATCCACAGGCTCCACAAACTTCCCAAACAGCACCACCAACTGGGGATTAAGTGTTCCAACACATGAGTAGAATACAGGGCATTTTTTTCAACCCCCCACAAGCACTTAATGGGTCATGGTGAACCTGACATTCTGCCCAAGGAACACTCACCCCTGCTTCTGAGTATCTTCCTGTCTTATCAGAAATCATGGTCTGCTATGGACTGGATTCTGTCTCATCAATATTTGTATGTTCACGTTATTTCTGTATGACAACATTTGGAGATGGGGTCTCTGGGAGGTGATTAACTTTAAATGAAGCCATGAAGTTGGGCCCCTCATGATAGGACGCCAAAGATCTTGAAGGCTGCTGTCTCTGTCTTCCTGTTTCTCTCTGTTTATGAGGATGTAGTGAAAAGGCAACCAGGAAGCGACTCTCACCAGGAACTAAATTGAGGAGCACTTACGTTGTGGGACTGCAGCCTTCAGAGCTGTGTGCAATATATAATTTTGTTGTTTAAGCGTTCCAGTCTGCAGCCAAGTGCAAACCGAGCCATGATCTGGAGAATAAGGGAAGAGGGAGGAAGGGAGGGAGGAAAATTGTTTGTTTTTTTTTCCTTCCAAGGAGAAGATCCATTAGGACAAGGTATAGATAGAAGGAAAGCCTCTGTGGAAGCCTGAAAACTTCCTAGGGGATTTATGAGGTGTTTTTGTTAGAATACCAGGACATTTCTCTGCCTTTTCACTCTCATATGACAAAGTGGAATGGTCTAGAATCTATGTGGTACTGTAGCAAACTGAAGGGGAGTGGGTATGAGAGCTCGGTTCTCTTCTATTAAGCCAGAGAAGTTTGGAAGCTGTAAGTGATGCTACCCAGGTCTCAGAGCTGGTGATTGGTGAGGGGACCAAACCCAAAATCTCACACATGTTGAACCTGTCATCTACCACTGAGACACACTCCAACCTCTCCCCTCTCCCACCCTCCTTTATGACAGACTACATTGTCCTGATCTCTGAGCACCTCAGCCAATTAGCAGCTGAACCACAGCACAGCAAATAACCACGGCTTGAACTCCTTCAACGTCCTTTTCCATTGACTTGCTCCCCCTACACCTGCACCATGGAACATGCCCTACCTAGAGATGCATCTGCAGTACCTGGGTCTGGCATGCACCACAGAACATGCTCTACCTAGAGATGCATCCTGCGGTACCTGGGTCTGGCACGTACCCCTGTTCCAGCTCTGTGGAGGCCTCAGTCTCTGCAATTGTGATTTACCAACTCACATTCCAGGTTAACAGAATAAATTGCAAAGTGCTCCAATTAACTTGAAACAATTATGCATTTGAGTCAATACCCTTCCATTAATTGCTGGGAAGAATTATCTTGCAAATCATGTCCATTCATTACCTCCACAGTGAACACTCAATAAAACCCCAGTGGCCTGACTGAGGCATTTTCTCCGTATCTCTCTCTCTCTCTCTCTCTCTCTCTCTCTCTCTCTCTCTCTCTCTCTCTCTCTCTCTCATTCTCTCTCTCTTTTGTGTGTGGTATGTACACATATGTATCTTCATGTCTGGGTATATATGCGGGCATGCATGTGAGCATAAGCAGAGGTCAACATCAGATATCTTTCTCAATCATTTCCTACCTTATATTTTTGACAGGGTCTCTCACAGAACCCAGAGTTTACCAATGTCACTAGACTAGCTGGGCAGCAATCCCCTGGGGATCCTCCTGTCTCCACCTTCCCAGCACTGGGATTGTAGGCATGTGTGACTCCGACCTGGCTTTTACCTGGGTGCTGGAGCTCCGCATGCTTGCAGAGCAAACACTTTATTAACTGAGCCCTCTCCCCAGCCTCCTCTCAGTTCTCAGCCTGCTTTTAGACTCACCCTGCCTCAGGGAGAGTGTGACATCGTTGGGCCAGCCACCTGTAGTATATATAAAGGCATGAGCAGTCTAGACAAGTCCAGGCACCTTTCCCTGCCCACTAGGTCTGTTGTGTTTCCCTCTCAAAGCCTCTCACTCTTGCAGGTCAAGGCTATCTCCTCCAGAAGTCTGCCATCCTGGGCAGGACTGCTGGGTGCATCTATATGAATAAACACTTCCTCACTGTGTCATGAGGTCTACCAAAGACTTGTCCACTACGTAAATAAAGAAGTTAACCTGATAAAGGCTGAGACGAAAACTCCCTAACGTGATAACAAATGCTGTCTTCTTGATTAGTAATGGCTGGAGGCTGGTAAGACTATTTCAGCCACATTTATTTCACTTATTTGTTTAATGAGTGGGTACAGATCCCACTGCAGATCACAAATACATATGCCCCAGGTTTGCTTGAATTATCAAAGCCGCCAAATTATCTGAGGAGGAGCGCGAGAGAAATCTCATTCTGCACAGCTCTCCATGACGCCTAAGACAAGCCTGGAGACCCTAGTTTCCCTGAGGTCTAAATTTTGGGTCTGGGGGTGAATGGGGGCAGGTGTCAAGCCTTTGGAGATGGTCAAAGGTTAGGCTTCTGGGCTGCCCTCTGCTTGTGCTCTGTCACCCTGTTTTTGGTCAGTGGGCCAGGTGTCTGGCAGGCTTCAGGACGGCAGGGAGACTCAGCCTGGGAGCTGCCAGGCACAGCTCATGGCAGGAAGACCTTTCTGCTCAGCCGACTGCTTGGGCAGCTGTCTGGAAAAAGCAAGCCAGGAAAGTAGAGCCCCTGGTGATTGATTGGGCTATGTGTGGCTTTCTCTTGCTCCTGTAGACGCTTCAATCGCAGAAGAAGAGGCTTATCTCTCATTTTTAATTGATTTTAATGCGGCTCAGCTAGGCTAGATCAAAATCTCAGTTCCTGTGGCCTGTGAAGAATGATGGGAGGCACTGCCTGAATATTAATGAGTGAACGGGAGAAGCCATCATCTGCCTCCCACACCTTGGACTTAGGCTGGCCTTCCAAGGCATGATACAACCAGAGAGAAAATTATGGGGAAATGAAAAAGGAAGAAGACCCCCCCACCT
Source organism: Zapus hudsonius (assembly GCA_004024765.1). Lineage (NCBI taxonomy): Eukaryota > Metazoa > Chordata > Mammalia > Rodentia > Dipodidae > Zapus > Zapus hudsonius. The sequence continues at coordinate 5,088 of PVHP010046135.1, read as the reverse complement.
ACAAGTCTCACCAGCAGCAAAAATAAATAAATAAATATTTTAAAAATTCCAGCATAATTAATAACTGCTTACAGCCTTTCTCCCCTGAAACTGTAAGTCCAGAATGTTACCAAAAATACCACTTCCAGGCTTACTGGGAAAGGACATGTACTAAATCTCTTGGGAGTGGCTTCTGGTTTTACCTTGTCAGGTAAATATATATAATAAATATACTTCCACTCAAGGCATTTCCAAAGGAGCCACTCTGTAATATCACTTATTAAGAGAGAGAAAAGAAAAAAAATGCTTTTTTTTTAGTAACCCTTTGGGATGTAACTTGAGAGCCACCAAAGTGGTAGATGGCAAATGCTACAACAGTTGTAATTCTCTCTTCAGGAGGCCCTACTCACACTGGGGTATATGTCTTTCTTTCTGCTAGTCTCCTTTCTTTCTCCTAACCCTTGTGCTTAACTAGATTAAAATATTTTAAATAAAATCTCCATCTTTGCTTCATACCAGCTCAGCCTGCATCTTATTTTTTCGTGTTGAAGCCAGGAATCCTGAGTTTTCCTGAGTTCAGATTCCTAAAGTTCTAGGGGAACTTTTCAGGCTGTGCGGGGTAACAGACAGTGTCTCACTCCCCTGACTGTTGACAGGTCCATTCATGGGCTTTAGGGGTAGTGTGGGTGTGGGAATGAGGTAGTTTGATCTCTAAGTTGTGGGCTGATGCAGAGGGTTGAAATATGTGTAGTTGTAATTATAGCCTGAAGGGCCTCCAATTACAACAAGGATTTAGACTTGCATTAGTCACCTTCACATGACTATAAAGAAATGCAGGCGGCAGTTAACTTGTAAAGAGAAAAGGTTGACTTTGGCTCACGGTCCTGGAGTTTCCAGTCTCAGATTGGTGGCCTCATTCTTTGGGGCAGCACATCATGGCAGGAGTCATCAGTGAAGGAAACTGCTGATATCAGGAGCCAGGAAGCCAAAAAATACAAAGTGTCATTCCCTAGTCCTCTTCAGGGACATGCCCCAGTGACCTTACCTAGGTCCCACTTCTCAAAGTCTCTACCACTTGTCAATAATACCACCCTGAGCACCAAGCCTTTAAAACATGGACTGCTAAGGGACATTCATCCAAATCACACCAAGACTCCAAGCCAACATCTGCGCATGCATTCCGGCCAATCCCTGTGAGCGGGGCCTTTGGCCTCTTCTGCAAGGCCTTTGCAGTTCTCTATGGCACTGTCAGTACCTTCTGGCAGCCAGGGCTCCTCCATATTCTGTCTCATCTCTCCTCACCCCACCCTATCTTTCCCCCCAGTCTCTCTGGGGCTCTTCCTCTCCATGAACCCTTGCACAATGGCCAAGTTTCTTGAGTTCTCAGCCCTCTGCTTTCAAGTGGGGATAATGGCATTATTTGGAAAGTCAGAAAGATAGGGCTGGGGAGATGGCTCAGTGGTTAAAGGTGCCTGCTCTGCAAGCCTGCCAACCAGAGTGCAGATCGCCAGGACTCACGTAAGGCTGGATGCACTGTGGTCCATGCATCTCTTATTCCAGAGCGTCTGTGGCAGTGGGAGGTGGAGTCAGGAGAATCCCAAAGCTTGTGGGCCAGCTAGTCTGGCCTTCCCATCAGCCAAACAACAAGGGCGACTGTGTCTCAAAGATGGCCAGAGTTGTCCTCTGACCTCCACAGGCTTGTCACACGCATGCTTACACAAACACACACACGCAAAAATAATAAATAATAAAATAGAAGAACAGGTAAAGCATGAGGCCTCCTTTGGGGATGGCACCAGCTCCTCATTTAGCTCCATGTGAATTGTAAATGTCATGTCCCATGTTCTTGGCTGGAAAGGGCCAACTGAGAACAGGATTTAAGTTTAGCTACAAAGAACACCTAGAGTTGTTTCATATAGGCCAGAGGTGGTGCTTAGGTTCCAGAGAATGACTTAATTGGTTTAATGTCGGATAGGAGAAGCTGGGGAGTTTCAGATGGGGTGGGAAAGAAGGGTTCATTCCACAAAGCAGAAGCCTCTACCTAGTCTCCCCCTGATGGGCCTCTATTGGCCTCTTCCCAAGGTCACCACAGTCACCCCAAATCCAACTCAGTGTTTCTAAACTCCAGAGAACATCCTGTGGTTCCCATAAACACAGCTGTCAGGTGGATGGATGAGTGGAGCAGGTGCACACATTGATCTTTCCGTATTTCTTAGTCCCTGTCTTCCTCCTGTTGTTCAACGACGAGAGCTGGTTCAGTTTTCTCACACGGACTGAAACTATCAAAGGGCTGGAATGTAATGTGTACAAGCTCTGAAACTCCCTCCTCCCAGACACTGGCACCCTTAATTCTTCATACACATACAAGTGTGGTTAGAATCAGGGACACTGAAACATACGTATCCACAAACACATTATTAAAGAAAGGTGACTCTATTCTATGTGCAAGAGACTGAATTAGAACCTTGGTTTTAGGAATGCTAGCAGAGGATGGAAGATTCCAGGCTCAGAGATGAAGGACAGTTTAATGTTCGCAGCAGTAACAGTAGCCGGTTATTGGCACTCGGCTGCTTGCACTCAACCCCACCTTGATGTTAAGAGGGTTAGAAGACACCTGAGTAACCTCATAGAGGAGAAACCTGAGCTGAGGATACCCTTTACTCAGGAGAGGAGCACAAATTTTATCCGCCAAAGGCTGTTCATTATATAGTGTCCTTGAAAAGATGGGCCAAGGCTCACTTTGCAAGATGTGCAAAATTACAAGAGATCCATGGAGAATTATCTAATGCCAGGTTCATGGTCATGCATCCCAACAGTCCACACACTCCTAGTGTTCACTCCAACACATGAGCACATCTCAGCCTGCACAGAAACCTACAGTCTGACACACACCTCCGGCGTCCACTCTGCATCATATGAACATACCTCAGCCCGAACAGAAATCTGTATGTCTGGATTCCCACTCCTTGCCAGTAGCCTGGTCTCTGCTCTCTGGAAGCTAAGATCTTATTGCTGGATGCCTGAAGTTTAAAAAATAATTTTTTTGACATATATGTAAATAATGTATTTTTATCATAATCTCCTCCCATCATTCTCTCTTGTTCCCCCATGTCCCTTTTGATGTCTTTAAAAAACCATTATGGGGGGCTGGAGAGATGGCTCAGCGGTTAAGGCACTTGCCTCCAGTGCCTAAGGCCCTGGGTTCAATTCCCCAGGACCCACATAAGCCAGACCTACAAGATGGTGGCCCTGGTGCTTTCTATCTCTGTATTTCTCTGCTTGAAAATGAATAAATAAAATAAAAAAAAAAACCATTATGGGCTGGAGTGATGGCTCAGCAGTTAAGGCACTTGCCTCCAGTGCCTAAGGCCCTTGGTTCAATTCCCCAGTACCCACATAAGCCAGATCCACAAGGTGGTGACCCTGGTGTTCTCTCTCTCTCTCTCTGCTTGAAAATGAATAAATAAAATATTTTTAAAAACCATTTATTTATTTGTAAGCAGAGAGAGAGAGAGAGAGAGAGAGAGAGAGAGAGAGAGAGAGAGAGAGAGAGAATGGGTATACCAGGGCCTTAGCTGTGAAAACTTTGTGTACAGTGATTTCCTTTATGTACACAGGCACATTCTGGGACCTCCAGTGGATGCCTGAAACTACAAATAGCACTGCACACTATGTAGGCTGGTCTTTTCTTTTTCTTTCTTTCTTTCGTTCTCTTTCTTTCTTCCTTCCTTCCTTTCTTTTTTTCTTTCTTTTTTTTTTTTTTTTTTTTTTTTTTTTTTTTTTTTTTTTTTTTGGTTTTTTGAGGTAGAGTCTCACTCTAGTCCAGGCTGACCTGGAATTCACTCTGTAGTCTCAGGGTGGCCTTGAACTCACTACGATCCTCCTACCTTTGCCTCCCGAGTGCTGGGATTAAAGGCATGCGCCACCACGCCCGGCAAAGCTGGTCTTTTCTAGACATGGTAAAGCTTAACTAATAAATTAGGCATGGTAAGAATTTAACAATAACTAATAATGAAAAAATTTCTACAACGATTCACTATTAACAGTTACGGATTATTTCTAGAATTTTTCATTTAATATTTTCAGACTGTGTTAACTACAGTAACTAAAGTGGAACCTCAGATAAGGGGCCCCCTGAAGTCCTCTTCCCACTTTCCAGGAAATCAACCAAGCTTTGACCCCCCTGTGTTTTTGTCTTATCTGTAGGGATTTCCATGATGGTTGGGTGGGAAGGGGAAGCCACACTTCTTTCCTCATTGGGAACAGAAAGCTCCCCTCTGGAAGGCTGTGGGTCCTTCTGAGAAGGGTGGGGAGGATGCTGCATCAGTCCAAGAAGAAGAAGCTTTCTGTGAAAGGTGCAGAGCCTGGGAGCCATCATGCTGACTCAGCGTAGTGCAGATGCTATGGAGGGTTAGAAGGTGTCCAAGACAGAGACGGTGTTTAGGAAGGAAGAAGGTATCCACAAAGGAAGCTGAGGACAAGATCTAGGGCAAGAAGAGGCGGAGCCTGGGGGAGGGCAAGTGGGCCCTGGCCTCTGTGGGAGCCCCTGACCCCTTGGCTCTATAGCTGGCTGGCCCCAAGTTCTGCCAGGCAGCTTCCCTCTCCTCTAGGCATAGAGCAGTCCTGAGGGCTTACCCACACAATTTAGCTGAGCTGGTGGCTGTCCTCTAGGCACTTGGACCAAGTAGCTGGATGTGGGTATGGAGGTGTGGAGAGAAATAAAGGACCTTATGAAGAAGAGAGGTGGAAGAAGGGATGGCAGGGGGGATTTGGTAGGAAAAGTTGAAGGGAAGTGGGGGGAGATAACAGGAGTTACCAAACAGGAGCTAGAACAGCATAGAACAACCTACCTGCTCATAGATCCTTTTCTCTCCTGTTTGACTCCCTGGTACCTCAGTTTCCTCACTTCTCATCCACTTTTACCTCAGTAAGTTTATTTTGGATCAGGGCATCACCTGTCAGTCTCAGCTCTGGGAGGCTGGAAGCAATAGTAGAGATCCCACTGCTACCCTGCATCCCTCCTCAGAAACCCCCAGTGAGGGAATGAGCCAGTCAACAGCTATTGCTTAAGCAGGATTGGGAAGAGCCCGAATCCTATCATTTTTTTTT
>PVHP010046134.1:7500-13371 GCA_004024765.1 Zapus hudsonius | reverse complement strand
CACAATAAATGGTAATAAGATTATGTTTAATCTTTGTGCATTTTTTTTCCCCAGGTAGGGTCTTGCTAGCTCAGGCCGACCTGGTATTCAGTATGTACTCTCATGGTGATCCTCCTACCTCTGCCTCCCAAGTATTGGGACTGAAGGTGTGTGTGTGCCACTACATCTGGCCTCTTTGTGTATTTTTTAAAGCAGTCATTTTATGTATTTAACATTGTTTTCTTTGTGTTTTTATAATTAAGACAAAAAGTTGTTATAGGAAGTCTAATTATCGAGCCAAATATTAGAATCATCAGCTAGAGAAAGTGATCCAGTTGAAAATGATGTGTGCCTTTTCTATTTTATTTTTAAGAATGTTTTTATTTTATTTATTGAGAGAGTGAGTGTATGGGCATGCCAGGACCTCCTACCACTGCAGACATACTCCAGACACATGTGTCACTTGTGCATCTGGTTTCACATGGGTGCTAGGAACTGAACCCAGGCCATCAGGTTTTGTAAACAAGAGTCTTAACCGCTGAACCATCTCTCCAGCCTTGGTGCATCCCTTTTCAAAAGCAAGTGTTATATAGAAAGGCAGACAGCTTTAACTCTGTGAAGAAAGATGGCAACGAAAAATGAGTGTTAAGTTTTTTAAAACACTCATTTTTAACATTCTTGAGGAGGCTGAGTTGACATAACTGTCTTGTGTTTTCTTCATCTTTACTTAGGGAGATGCACTTATCTACATGGAGCCAGAGAAGCAAGTGATCTCCAGGTCTTCAGATGAATGTGTTGTGGCGCTGTGTGACCAGTGGTTAGTTTCTTATCGTAAGAAAGTTCTGTCAGTTACCTTGGTCATTTCTAGCTTAAAAATTAATGTGTCTACTCCTAGGTACTTGGACTATGGAGACGAGACCTGGAAGAAACAGACATTTCAGTGTTTGAATCACCTGGAAACGTAAGCTGGGAGAAAGCAAGGAGAGGTGGGAAGGAGGTGAAGGGAAGGGGAGACACTTTGTGTTTTGCTTGTTCTAGATTTGGTGAGGAGACCAGGAGGAATTTTGAAGCATCCTTAGATTGGCTACGAGAACATGCTTGCTCAAGAACTTACGGCTTAGGTAAGCAGACTCTGACTTTCTGTCTCTGGTAGTGTCTTCTGAAATGGAAGTGATAGGTTTTGGTTAGAGGCTGAGGGAAACTAGGATGTGGTTTCCTACCACCTACCTGATGGTAGGAATGTGCTCTCTAATCCACTGAGCTTCTGTGGTGTCAGCGTAAATAGAGGGACTTGAGAGCTTTGCCATCTTGGTTCCTGTGGATGATTTTGTCTTTATTAGGGCCTCTTAGGTCCCTCCTATGATAGTTTCTTCTTTTTGTGTTGCAGGCACTCGTCTACCTTGGGATGAGCGGTGGCTGATTGAATCTCTCTCGGATTCTACTATTTATATGGCATTTTACACAGTTGCACACTTATTGCAGGGGGGTAACTTGCAGGGACAGGCAGAGTCCCCACTAGGCATCAGGTTGGTGAAAAAGAAACAGAAAGTGTGTTAACAAGTGTTAGGATGTTTTGATGTACACGTTTTAAAAGTTCATTCTTTTATATATAATTTTCTTAAGAATCCAGTTGACAGGTTTATTTTTTAGCATACAAAGGATTAGGTTTAACTGTAGAATTAACTGGATTTGTTGTTTGATCCCCTCCCTGCTCTTTGCCCATCCTGTCCCTTCCTTGTTTCTTCCCCTCATAGCCGAAGTTTATATGCTTTTGCATTTTTACTATGCAGCTGAGGAGAATTAATAAGTAGTCCCAACTCTGTTAGCATCTATTGTTCATTCTTATGGGAGCCCGTCTTCTTGTTTGGTACCATAGTTACATTAAAGGAAGAGCCTTAATTCATAATTAGATTAACATTTTGATTCTTGCAAAGAAATTATTGTTGGTTTGTTTGTTTTCTTTATTTTAATACAGACCACAACAGATGACTAAGGAAGTTTGGGATTATATTTTCTTCAAGAATGCTGCATTTCCTAAGACTCAGATCCCAAAGGAGAAACTAGATCAGTTGAAACAGGAATTTGAGTTCTGGTATCCTGTGGATCTTCGAGTGTCTGGCAAAGATCTTATTCCAAATCATCTTTCATATTACCTTTATAATCATGTGGCTATGTGGCCAGAACAAAGGTGAGTGTTAAATACATGTGGACTGTCAACAGAGTGTCTTAGGGCTTTAAGTATTTAAGAGATTAATATTAGATTTGTCAAATTGTGAATTAATTTTCTTATATTAAATGTACACTCACGCAGAAAGCATACTTCCTATTATTTTTAGAAATTCTTATACATGCTTCAGTCTATCAAAGTGTGTCTTATTTCAGGTGCATTGATTGTAGGCTAATAATTCATTTGGCCTATTTGATGCTGGGACACTGATTTAAGAAACTTTTAGAATATTAGAAAGGAGCCTCCAATGTTTCTGCAGGAGCAGTTAGCAATGTTCTGACTGGAATCTGGGTCTGCACACTGTGTGCTCCAGGGCAGTGAAGTGCCTCTGTTTTTCCCTCTAGTTCTTCAGATAGCTGAGAAAAAAAAAAATCAGATCTTCAGTCTGTTGAGATTTCATTTCATAAACCTCAAGTGATCTCTTATATTTCATAAACCTCAAGTGATTTCTTATATTTAGAATGACATATTTTTTCCCTCAAAAATGAAAGGAAGATTTTGAAATGGAGGATTAAAATAAATCTAATGTGGTTTTTACACTACTTGTCATATAGTTCTTCTCTGCTTTTATAGTTTAAAAAAAGTTTTTTAAAGTTATAGGTAAGCAGTAACTTCATTGTGCCAGGTTCTTTTTGTGTTTATTTGAACTTGCCCCACACCTTTTTGAGGAAGGTCTTCATATTCATATTTTACAGACAGAGAACCTTACTAAGGCATAAAGACATCAAATAGCACTGAAAGCTACTGAGCTGTTAGGGGCAGAACCAGGGTGCAAACTCAGTGCAGCTCCAGAACTCTTGCTTCTACTCACTGGACCTCAGTGGCTCATTGCTAACAATGAATGGATCCATGCACACGGCGGGAACATTCTGTTTAGAAAAATAAAGATAAAAGTGAATTTTCACCCTTGTACTTATACCACTCTGTTTCACTATTGCTGGGTTTATTGTGATTTATGCATATGCTGATATCTAATATCATATCTATATATTTAAATTTATGTAAATATAATGCTTTATACACTAGTCTCTTCACGCAATACTAAATTTTAAAGATCTTTCTGTTGTCATATATATAGCTTTCATTTTTTTCTTTTTTTAACTTTTTATTTTTTATTGATGGCTTCCATAATTATAGATAATAAACCACTTTGATATCTCCCCCACTCCCCGTATTTTCCCCTCTCAATTAGTCTCTGTTTTGTTTTGGTGTTATCATTTTCCTCCCATGTTGTGTAGGTATTATCAGGCACTGTAAGGTCATGAATATCAAGGCCATTTTGAGTCTGAAGTTGCGTTGTAAGCAGTCCTACCCTTCCTTTGGCAGCTTTCTTTTTTTTTTTCGGTTTTTCGAGGTAGGGTCTCGCTCTAGCCCAGGCTGACCTGGAATTCACTATGTAGTCTCAGGGTGGCCTTGAACTCATGGCAATCCTTCTACCTCTGCCTCCCGAGTGCTGGGATTAAAGACGTGCACCACCATGCCCGGCAGCTTTTGTTTTTTTAAGTAGCAAAATCATTATTTGCCTGAATCATACTTTATATACCAGTTCTTTTGTTGTTCTGTTTCCTGTTATCAAAGCTAGGAACTCAGAGAGTACGTTCTGACATATGAGGCCCTTTTATGTCCTCACTGCAACAATGAAAACAAACCAAGACTGCAGTAAAGGTCCTTTCATTAATCTTAATATTTACCTCAAAAAGTGAAGGCTAAGCCAGGGGCAGTGATGCACACCTATAATTCTAGCACTTGGAAGGTGGAGGCAGGAAGCCAGAGGTTAAGGTTATCATCTTCTGTCAGTTAAGACCAGCTAGAGCTACATGAGAGACCTTGTCTCAAAAAAAAAGAAAAGAAAAGAAAAAACAAAAAGAAAGAAAAGAAATTAAATTTCAGGATAAACCATAATCTCATTTTTTTTTCTGTCTTTAAACATTTACCTGTGAAGTGACAAATGGCCTGTGTCTGTGAGAGCAAATGGACATCTTCTCCTCAACTCTGAGAAGGTAAGGCTCTTGACCTTTCAGATTTAGGAAGTTGTACTACTACTATTTTTTTTTTTTAAGCTAAGGCTGACCTGGAATTCACTGTGTAGTCTTAGGGTGGCCTTGAACTCACAGGGATCCTTCTACCTCTCCCTCCCAAGTGCTGGGATTAAAGCTGTGTGCCACCATGTCCATTTTTTTTTTTTTATAAAAGACATAAAGTGGGAGGGGGGAATTGGGGAATTCGGCATAACAACGCATGGTTTGCCCACTAAATAATGTAACTCATTATGGACAATAAATATTAAAAAAAAAAAAAAAAAGACATAAAGTGGGGCTCTGGCTCAGTGGATAAGAGTGCTTGATGAACAAGCATGCAGATTTGGGTTTAATCCCGAGCACCACATACTACTTTAACCCCATCACTGAGGATGATCACTGGGATTCCCTGGGCAGCCAGTCTAGTCAAAAGAAGTATGAATATGAGTTAGAGTTGTTGCCTGGCGTGGTGGCGCACACCTTTAATCCCTCTCGGGAGGCAGAGGTAGGAGGATTGCCATGAGTTCAAGTCCACCCTGAGAATATATAGTGAATTCCAGGTCAGCTTGGGCTAGAGTAAAACTCTACCTAAAAAAAAACCAAACAAACAAAAAAAACTTTGTCTAAAATCTTTAGGGCTAACAATATAAACTAAATTTAAAAAAATCTTATTTATTTATTTGCAAAGGGGTGAGGAGAAGTGAAAGAGAGAAGGAGAGAATTGGCACACCAGGGCCTCCAGCCACTGCAAATGAACTCAGGAAGCATGCACCACTCTGTGTATCTGGTTTTACATAAGTACTGGGGACTTGAACCTGGGCCAGCCATCTCCCCAGCCTATAAACTAAATTTTAATAGTACTGAAGGGAGAGACAAGCAAACCTTGTTGTAATATTTGTTTTTAGAATGACACAACTTAGGACTGGAGTAGAGACAGAAAAAAAGAGAATGAGTCAGGGTAAAGAAGCTCCACAGTCTTAGAATTGTGACCCTGTAAGATCCTTCTTACTAAATGGAGAAAATGACTTGGTGCTTTTTGTTTGTACTGTGCCTTACAACTAAGTTAGTAGAACAATAGGATTCTCAGCCTTGGGGGTTTCGGTGTGTCACGCAATACTTTTCTCTGGTGGTACTCTAACCCTGTCCACACTCTCACTACCACACTGCTGTTCCAACTGTGTTTGGTAACTGCCTGGGTAGACATTTGTCTCAAGCAATTTCCTTTTTAAAACTTAGTTATTTATTTGCATGTGTCTGTGTACATACTTGGGTCTCTTTTCATTGCAAATGAATATCAGATTCCAGCTTTATGTGGGTGGCTGGGGAATTGAACTCAGGTTGGCAGGCTTTGCAGGCCTTTAGCCATGTAGCCACCTCCCAGCCTGTTAATCAGTGTCCTTAGTAAAAATGTATGCAAACCTTTTTGCAGAGCCTTCACTTGTCTAGTACCTTTGTGCAAGTTAGAAAAGAGCAGCACTCCACTTCTCAACAGAAACAAGGCAATTCAAACAAGCAGCAGTATTTAGTTCTCATTAGTAATAACTGCATTTGTTACAACCAATGTATGTTAATGTAGCCAAGAAAATAACAGCAAGATTATTAGTTATGTGTTATAATAGAAATAAAAATTTGGGTAAATTATAGATG
>PVHP010046134.1:0-5000 GCA_004024765.1 Zapus hudsonius | reverse complement strand
TTATCAGTCCTTGACTTCTATGGTTTGAGGCAGGGTTTCTCTGCACTTTACCACTGCCTTCACCAGGCTAGCACACCCTTGAGCATCCATGAGATTCTCCTGCCTCCACCTGCCTTCTCGCCGTAGTGCACTAGGGTTACAGATGCCTGCCACAACATCTGGTTTTTATGTGGGTTCTGGGGATACAAACTCAGGTACTCATACTTTGTCACTGCATAATCTCTCCAGCCTTTTTCTTTTTCTTTTAATCATATTTTTTATATTCATGTTTTCTTTGTGAATTAGCATCAGACTAGATTTGCTGACATAATCTGTTCAGGAAAAAATTGGATATGTTAGAGCTTCCCTTTAGATGTCAGTACTAAGATTCAGACTTGCTTTGTAGAACTACTTGAATCCGTATCTAGAATGATTTAGACATGAAAAATTACTGATATGATTGAATCCTAGCTCAGTGAATAAAATTATTCTCTGTGCATCATCATTGGTAGATGCTACTATTGAATAAACAAGTCTTTGGGGGAATAGGAGTAGCTTTTCTTTTGAAGTGTAATTAGTGACTATCGTGCGCTTGAGTGAAATATAAAATCATTAGGCAGATACGGTAGTAACACTTGTTACTGATCTGCCAAGAGTTTCCAGAAATCAGTGGACCAGAGTTTCAGAAGAAAAGAAGATATGGGTGTATTCTTGGTGTTTCTATCAAGATACTCAGTGATCACAAGCAGAGGGCAAAGTAGTGAGAAAGTTGGTGTCTTGACAGAGTGATAAGGTCGGCAGAGTGTGCCAGTGAGGTGTGCCAGTGAGGACAGTTTTTATATTTTTGCCAAAGGTTCATAAGCACATTCTGATCATGAGGAAAAATTACATGAAACCAAAATTGAGAGTAATTCTATTTGCTTGTATTCGTGTGTCATCCAAGACAAGGCTGAGAGATTTGGTGTGACCAAGGGGACACAGTAGCTCAGTGCATGATGGGAATCTGGATTGGATTTTGGAACACTCACAGAAAATTAGAGAACACTCTGGAAAATGTGCATAAAATCTATAATTTTGTTAATATCATTATATTTCTATCAGTTTTGGGTGCCTTTAAAAAATTTTTTTTTCCAAGGTAGGGTCTCGCTGACCTGGAATTCACTATGTAGTCTCAGGGTGGCCTTGAACTCATGACGATCCTCCTACCTCTGCCTCCCAAATGCTGGGATTAAAGGCATGCGCCACCACGCCCGGCTTATTTATTTATTTTTGAGAGCTAGATAGGGAGAGAGGCAGAGAGAAAGAGGAAGACAGAGAGTATGGACTTGCCAGGGACTCCAGCCACCGTGAACAAATTACATATACTGGGGACTTGAACTTGGGCTGTCAGGCTTTGCAGTTAAGCACCTTTAACTGAGCCATCTCTCCAACCCTTGGTATGTATGTATGTATGTATGTATGTATGTATGTATGTATAATTTTTTACTCTAGTCCAGGCTGACCTGGAATTACTTTGTAGCCTCAGGGAGTCTTGAATTCACATTGATCCTCTTATCTCTGCTTCCCCAGTGCTGGAATTAAAGGTGCACACCACCATGCCTGGCTTTAAAAAAATTATTGATAATTTTTATTTATGAAGATAATTTTTTAACATGCAGATAATTTAATTTGAATATAATTCCTTTCCATTACCTTTGGTTTTGATATATATTATCTAAGTTGTGACATACCGTGGGGGAAGATGATGAATGGAATAAACTTATTGTTTACTGTTTTTATTTAATTTTCTGTAACTATAGTTACTTCAAAATCAGAGGCTAAAAAATGTTGAGCTGTTTGTGTTCTAAGAGATACTTAATGAGTACATAGCTTAATTTACATGTTCTCATCTTTTTTTAAAGAAATATTTTTATTTGAGAGTGAGAAAGTGGTATATACATATATATGCACACAGATTTTATACACACACACACACACACACACACACACACACACACATACATACATATATATAGTGAGAGAGAAAGGGCATGCCAGAGCCTCCAGCCATTGCAAACAGACACATGCACCACCTTGTGCATCTGGCTTTACCTGGGTACTGGGGAATCGAACTCAGATCCTTCTGCTTTGCGGGTAAATGCCTTAAGTGCTGAGCCATCTCTCCAGCCTTCATCTTTATTGTATAGTGGGTAGCATATTGCACACATCATTTTATATGAGCAGATGTTTGAGATTGTCCATATTGGTACACTATGAGTTTTCACATTATATTATTGTGGAGATGCCTTTTAGCTTATTTAATTAGGCTTATTGAAGGATCTTTAGTTTCTTTTTTTGTTTTTGTTTTTTCGAGGTAGGTTCTCCCTCTAGTCCAGGCTCATCTGGAATTCACTGTGTAGTCTCAGGCCTCTGCCTCCCAAGTGCTGGGATTAAAGGCGTGCACCACCATGCCTGGCGAATTTTAGTTTTCTTTTTTCCCAGTATTTTTTGAATTTGCTTTTTGTTTTTTTAATATAGCATTTAATTTGATAATTAAAAGATATTTATTTGGGTTGGAGAGATGGCTCAGCGGTTAAGGCACTTGCCTCCAGTGCCTAAAGCCCCGGGTTCAATTCCCCAGGACCCACATAAGCCAGACTCACAAGGTGGTGGCCCTGGTGTTCTCTCTCTCTGTGTGTATCTGCTTGAAAATGACTAAATAAAAAAAAGATATTTATTTACATGCACGAGAAAGAGAGAGAGGGAGAATATAGGTAGGCTAGGGCCTATTGCACTGCAAATGAACTCCAGATGCATGTGCTACTTTGTGCATCTGACTTAGTACGTATGGGTACTGGGGAATCAAACCTAGGCTGTGAGGCTTTTCAAGTAGTGCCTTTAACTGCTTGTATGTATGAGCCACCTCTGTAGCCCTTATTTATTGATAGTTGTTATACATGTATGTAATGTATTTTTAAAAATACTTTTTTGAGAGAAAGAGGAAGAGAATTGGCTCACTAGGCCCTCTAGCCATTGCAAACAAACTCCAGATGCATGCGCCACCTTGTGCATCTGGCTTTATGTTTGTACTAGGGATCAAACCTGGATCCTGAGGCTTTACAGGCAAGCGACTTAACCCATGAGCCATGTTATATTTACCCTCCAGTACCTTCTCCCCCCCCCCCCCCCTTTTTTTTTGTTTTGTTTTCAAGGTAGGGACTTGCTCTATCTAGCCCAGGCTGACTTGGAATTCAGAGTGACTTGAAACTCACAAAGATCCTCCTACCTCTGACTCCCAAGTGCTGCTGGATTAAAGGTGTGCACCACCACACACAGCTTTGATTCTGTCATATTTATTCCCTTCTTCCCAACCAGTCCTGCTCCGGTGCGTGTGTGCGTGCGTGTGTGTCCCGCTGAGTTTAATTAGGATTGCTTGCATGAACTTGAGTGGGTGGTTACTTACTGGAGCACAGGCAACTTAACAGTGCCTATACTACTTACAGTTTCCAGAATTTTTAAATTCAAGGCTTGGTGGCACAAGAAAATGACAGCCCAAAAAGTAAGTAAGTAAGTAAGTGTGTGTGTGTGTGTGTGTGTGTGTGTGTGTGTGTGTGTGTGTGTGTGTGTGTGTAGGTGTACGTACATGTCGAGGCCAGAGAGTGACATCAGATGTCTCTCTCCACTGTTCTCCACTTTATTTTTTGAGATAGGATCATAGGACTTCTCATTGAATCTGGAACTCACTGATTGAGCTAGACTAACTGGTCAGCAAGTCCCAGGTATCCTCCTGCCTCCCCTTCTCAGTGCTGGGATTACAGGCTTGCACTGCCATGCCTGGCTTTTATGTCTGTTTTGGGGATCCCCAACAGGCAAGCTCTTTGCCAAGTGAGCCATCTCCTCAGCTTAAAAGTAGTTTTATTAATAGAAAATTTGAAGGGCCTAATTTTAGGACAGAAATTAAATATGTATTTGTATACATAGGGTACCAGTGTATATTCTCATATATTAAAGGTTTGTAATGTTTTGCTACTTAATGAGCCTGAGATGTTGGTATGGAAACTATGAAGAAATGTGTATCTATCTCCCCATTTTATCATTTTCTTCCTCTGCCTCATTAAAGATCACTTTATCTCATTATATCTGCATACATGAGAAGAAACATTGATACTAAGTGTATGCAAATTGATACAAATGGATCAGCTATTTTAACTGCATAGGGAATCTACTTTTGGTGATTTTTGTTTTTGCTGTTGATCCAGGACATTCCTTTAAAACATTTATTTTCTGCTTTCTAGGTAGACATTGTAGTGCACCCTACTGAATATTTAGTTGTTACTCATTGTTTGCTTGTTTATTTTTTGTGACAGATACTCCTGTAGCCCAGACTAGCCTCAGACTCACTACATAGCCATAGAAATGACCTTGAAATGACCCTTCTGCTGCCACCTTCCAGGTGCTGGGGTTATGATGTGTGCTACCACACCTGGCCTTCGGTAAGCATATTTTTAAGTGATTTCTTTTCCCTCCTCCTTTCAGGAATGCGCCTAGCTCTGGCTGATGCTGGCGACACTGTTGAAGATGCCAACTTTGTGGAAGCCATGGCAGATGCAGGTATCCTCCGTCTGTACACATGGGTGGAGTGGGTGAAAGAGATGGTCACCAACTGGGACAGCCTAAGAAGTGGTCCTGCCAGCACTTTCAATGATAGAGTTTTTGCCAGGTAATCAGTGAAACCACCTTGTACTTTGATCAGTCCTGGGCATTTTCAAGTTTGCTTTTTTTTTTTCTAAAATAAATTAAATGATGTTGATTGCTGCTGTTTATAGAGGGCTTACTTGTGCAGGACTCTGTATCCATTGTCCCACTTTAGCCTCCGTACAACCTTGTATGCTAGTGATGTTATTCAACTTGATAAGGAAATGGAGGGTTAGAAAAACTCTAAGCATTTATTGAATGCCTTGACGTTAGTATGTGGGGGAAGGGCAGGAGGAAGGAATACCAGGGTCTCTTGAAGTTAGTGTGTGGGGGAAGGGCAGGAGGAA
>PVHP010046133.1:0-13398 GCA_004024765.1 Zapus hudsonius | reverse complement strand
TATGACTGTGGTGGCTCCTCTCTTGCCAGAATCTCAGGTATCGGCCTACGGTCGGTTGGTAGGGTTAGGTGGGCCCCAGTAAGAAAATCTTAAATGACATGAACTGCCCATAGTGTATCTCTTAGACAACACTAGCCTCCTTGGTTCCAATGGGAACAAAGTGATCCAGGCTTAATTTTGGATTTTTAGAGAGCTGGACTGAAATTTATGGTGTCAAAATATAAAACATTTAGTTGCAAATCTAAGAAAATATGTTAAAATATATATGACAGCAGGTAATACTCTTTTGTCCCCTTGTCCCTGCTCCCTGGAGGCCCTCGCAGTGGGGTTATGATATTCACTGTGGGGTCATTCAGGCCTTAGCCCCTGTGGGGTAGCAGTGGGTTGGGGGAAACCTGTGTCCCAGGGCATTCCTACCCACTGTGGCTCTTACACTGCCTCTTCTGCAATGTTCCCTGAGCCATGCAGGTTCATTCCAGTTCTAGCAGTTTCTGATTGGCTCAGCAGTCACTTGCTACCAGAGAGTAGTGATAGCATGGGTGACAACAGTCTCCAAAATGGCCCCTTATAAGCAATCAGTGCTGCTCTTGTGCAGGTGAGGAGCAGACAGACAGAGGCTGGGGAGCATTCTCCAGTGCACCCCACATTGCTCCCTCAATGCCCTGTGTCCCTCCCCCCCCACAAGCCCTCTCTGGAAGCTCTGGAATGGTTCAGAACTCCAGAGAACTGTGTTTTCATTTGGGCATGTTTGAGCTACATTTGAAGTTGGGAAGAAACAGACTAAGCTTTGTATCTATTTGTATTCGCAGAACCACAGAAAGCCAAGGTGATAATTGGAAAAATATTTTAGGAAACCATATTTTCTATTGGATTTTATTTTTCTAATACAGTGACAAGTTCTCGTAAGTTTCAATAGCTAACCCTGTCAGCGTCTCCATCATCTGAGCAGAAAGCTTTGGGTTTCCATCTCCTTTGCTTGGTTATTTATAGATCATCGTGGCGTAAGGCTGTGTCACAACAGTGAACATTGTCTTTTGTGCCTTTATTTTCTGCGTTTAATTAAAAATTCTCTTCTGTTCATGTCTTAAAATCATTTGATTTTGACAACGTAAGTGCAGATGTAATGCATGCCACTTCAAAGGGGAATGACTTCTATGGAAATATTTGACCAAAAGTAGACATTCCACAACAAAATAAAGAAAAAGTAAAAAACTATTATGGTTAGTTTCAATCCCTTAAAAATAACCCTTGATAAAGGTTGTGCAAAGCACTCCAGCATTGGGCATATTGGGTGATTTCGAGAGCCAGGGATGGCGACAGGCTGGCATTGCTTAAGTGTTAGTGCAGAAAGGCTACTCTGAAATTTTGTATAAAATGCTAAACATGGGCTAAAGGTTCTTGCTTGCAAAGCCTGCTGAATGGAGCTTAGTTCCCCAGCACCCACATATGCAAACTGCAGAGTAGAACCTGCCTCTGTGATCCCATCCCACCAATGACAATGGGAGATGGAGCCAGGAGAGCCAAAGTTCACAGGGCAGCAGAACTGGCATTAATGTGCAAGAAATCCTGTCTCAAAGAAGGCGGAAGAAGGGCACAGGCACCATAGGTTGTCCTCTGACCTCCATGTACATGTCAAAGCGTATGGGATTCACACATGCATACATGCATGCATACGTACACACATGCACACATGCATACATGCCTTCATGCACTAATGCTACACACATACATGCATTAATGCACACATGAAAACATACAATCATACACACATGCATGCATGCCTACATATATACAACCATGAGTACATACATGCATATACACAAATAAATTTTTTAAACAAGCTAAGCATATTTTTTAAAATATATTTTTATTTATTTACAAGCAGAGAGAGAAAATGGTCAGGCTAGAACTTCTTGTCACTGCAAACCAATTCCAGATGCATGGGCCTCTTTGTGCATCTGGCTTTACGGGGTACTGAGGATTTGAATCTGAACAACCAGGTTTAGCAAACAAGCACCTTTAACCACTGAGCCATCTCTCCAGTGCTAAGCATGTTAATATAATTTAGTGTTATTTTGTCAGGTGGTATCTATTGTTTTATAATCTGTACTTCTATTATCTTTAATTTCAAACTATCATAACAATATTTTGGTAGATTTTTGGCTTCCGTTGAAACTGATACCTATAAGGTAGAGCTATTCCTGTGAGAGAATTTTATATCTTCAGCTGGTGGAATCCAAGCACACCAGGCCTCTGCCTTCTCTGAAATGTCCTCTTTCTTCCTCCTCCTTCTCCTCCTCCTCATTGGTTGGCCATCTGCTACCCTGCCCCAACCAAACACAATTTTTTTTCTTAAATATATATTTATTGTCCATAATGAGTTACATTATTCAGTGGGCAAACAATGAGTTGTTATCCCCACTTCCCCAATGCCCCCCTCCCCCACCCCCAATCAGCTGGATATCCTCCTCCGTGGGTCGTCTGGATCAGTCTTTGTGACGGGGACCATGGATAGCCTAGTACTCAGCCCGGTTCTCCTGGCCCAAGTGTGTTGTTGCTGAAGGGTGCCATGCCTCTGGATAGTCTCCCCCACCACGGCTCTCACAATCTTTCCGCCCCCTCTTCCGCTCAGTTCCCTGAGTCGTGGTGGGTGAGTATTAAGGCTGCTTTAAGATCGTGAGTTTAGGGGTCTTTGTGTCGAAGATCAACCAAACACAATTTTCTCTTTCTTTCCTGAAAGTAATTGTCCATAGCTCTTCCTTGAAGGTGAATTCTCAGAAGACTCAAAAGCATCAACAGACCCTTTGGGTTCCTCGGTATTGAGAAGGGACGGGATGGCTGGAGGAATCTGGTCTCCCTCCTCCGTGGTGCTCAGCCACCACAGACCCTCCCTTCTCCCTAGTGATCCGCAGGACTCCCCAACCAGCTTGCCAGGGAAAGCCAGCTTTTCAGCCAAGGGACGGTGCTCACAGGCCAAGGAGATGAAGAGGGAGGACACACTAGAATCTGCTGTCCCCACCCCCTCAGCATGCCCCATAATCTGCGGATACCAGCCAGGCAAATATTTTTCCAGTTTTAACCCAAACTCCTCCTCAGAAATAGGTGCCTTCTCGTGCAATCAGGGTAAGCTGTGCATGTGGCTATTCTTTCATGACTGAAAAGTGATGAAGGACCTAAGGGACCCTTGGACCAGGCCCTCCCTGGGTCATTTGCCTGAGCCCCTGGGTGGGTGCAGACCCTGTCTTTGTTTGCTATCCAGCACATGACTCCAGAGGAAGTGTGACAAGGGCAGACTTGAACAACATTATTCCAGGAGGCTAATCACCAGGCATCATAAATTCCTTTTTTAATCGTTTATTGCAGGCTGTAGACTATTGACAATGACTTGATTTTACAGCGCAAAGGAAAATAGTCCCTTGCTGCACTTAGTCTGTAAAATGACTTTAAGACTTTTAGTACCCTCAGAGAAAACCCAGCCTTTCATGAAATGAATCATAAATAGCTGTGTTCAAACCACTGTTAAAGAGGAAGAGAGAGGAAAGGAAGAGAAAAAGAAATATTTGTCTCAGATACAAAGAGATGCTTTGGGAGGCCCTCTCGTGCAAACAAAATGCTGAGGACACAGGGTTATCTGTGTCTTCCTTCCTGGGTAAAGAATGGAATTAAATGGAGGCGTCTCGGAAAGCCTTCACATAAGCCACTAGAGAAATGAAAATGAGATTTCTGGGTTTCATTTCATCTCTTGTTTTGCTCCGAGCGTGTGACTTCATTACTACTTTCTTCTTGTGAGGAAAGAGACGCTAACATCTTCATTGAAAATCTCATAGTCTATTAGGATTTTGATATATTTTGACTTCAAACTGTGAAGAGATTTTTCATTGTAAATGGTGATTTGATACCAATCACCAGTACCTATTCTGAAAGTGGTTGTCATTAAATAGATGGTTTTATGAATGCCTCATTAGAAGAAAGAGCTTGTAAGTGGATGCATTCTTTTTA
The DNA here is from genome assembly GCA_004024765.1 of Zapus hudsonius. NCBI lineage: Eukaryota > Metazoa > Chordata > Mammalia > Rodentia > Dipodidae > Zapus > Zapus hudsonius. The sequence continues at coordinate 9,399 of PVHP010046133.1, read as the reverse complement.
CCCTTTTAAAAAAAAGTCCCGGGCTGGAGAGATGGTTCAGAGGTTGAGGCACTTGCCTCCAGTGCCTAAGGCCCTGGGTTCAATTCTCCAGGACCCACGTCAGCCAGACCCGTAAGGTGGAGACCCTGGTGCTCTCTCCTCCCCATCTTTCTCTGTGTGTATTTCTCTGCTTGAAAATGAATAAATAAAATCTTTTAAAAAAAAAGTCCCCTTCATTGGAAGAATATGAAAACCCCAGAATATCTTTTAAAGCGATTCTTATAAAGCTTACCTAGAGCTAGAACCCTGCAAGTCAGATGCATATGTGACTAATCATATTTTTGATATATCTCTCTGCCTAATCATTAACGTTAAATGCCATATAAGAATTTGTAATCCACCATAAATTATTTCAAATAATTTAAGAGGCCTGCTGACTAATACGAACCACTCTAGTTTCCACCAGCAGTTGCCTGCCAACATTGGAGGAGACAAAAAAGTTCCAGATATAAGTTGACATAAATTATAGTGGATATAAATCTCTGGTGATCAAGTGGTGGTTAGATATTATTGCATTTAAAAGACAGGAACAAACGTATTAAACACCATGATGTCTTTCCAAGTTCCATTCTGCACATCAAGGACCTGGATTTTGCAAAATTGACTCCGAGCTTTGTAACACTTTGTTCAGCATCCTGCTCGCGGACTTGTCTCGGAGTTACATTTCCAAATACATGGTATATTGGTCATGAAAAATCGAGAGGAAATCATATTTTAATTAATCCAGACTGCTTAAAGTCTATTTTTAAAAATGCAAATTGAGAAAGTTAACTTTCAAACTAAGACTTCTTTCATTCAAATGCTCTTCTCAAGTATGCTTCACAGAAGAGAATAACCCCAAGTGAAAATGATCCAAACAGCAGTTACGAAAGCTTCCCCCCCCCTCCCGACCCCGACTTCCAAATTCTTGGGTTTTGTGCAAAGCTGGAAACATTTGAGTGGAAATAACGTTCAGATTATGAGAAGCAGCAGAACCCCAGTAAAGTCAGGCAGGATTGGCCTGACAGGGGTGAAAACCAGAGACAGTGACAAGCAGACAAGCAGTCAAATCCAGGTAAGAAGCCATAATTAGTGTGTGTGTGTGTGTGTGTGTGTGTGTTTGTTTAGTTTAAAGGATTTCTATGAAGTCCAGGGGAAAATGAGTAAGCTTAAGAAAAATTAATTTCCTTTTCAAATCTTTGTTCGTTCCTTCAAGATGTGTCCCAAAGAGAGACAATTACGTCAAAGAAGGTTAGAGGCCTCATTCTGAACACTGCTTTTAAACACATTCTAGAGGCCTATTAGACATCATGTAAACTGAAGACAGCAACATCCCTACCACCCCATACTTCACATCTGCACACCAGCTTCTGGGAACAGAATGGAGACATGTGCATTTTAACATATTCCAAGAATACAGTCTCAGAGGGAAATCTACCTTTCACCATATATGGTCGCGATGCAATTCTATCCAAGAACTCAATGCAGATATTTATGTAATAACGCCATTCCTCACCCCCACCTCCAGGCTGACAGAGGTTTAAGGAAATACTTTGGGGAGGCCTCTACATATTGGTATTCCAAAATGTGAACGGTGCTGATGGAAAAGGAGGAAAAAATGTTTTTTGAGTTTGGAATGGGTTATCAGCATGAGGAATATGTCAGGGTATTTTTTAATCTTTAGTCTTTCTAAAAGGCCCAATGGATAGAATAATTTCGAAGTGATTACACATTCTGAACGTTTTCTTTGTGCTTGGGGGTTGGTTTTTAAGCTGTGATCTTGATTCATTTCTTCATTCATTCATTCATCCATCTCAAGTATCCACTTGGATTCTAGCAGTGGAAAAGAATGTATACTGGGTGGTATTTCATGAGAGACTTGGAAATTATCAGCCTGGCTGATGATTAAGGGGGGGGATGGGAGAATACAGCTAATCAGTAGAATCACAAGAGTGGAATTTCAAAGAAAATACAATGCTCAAGTGTCAGTATTTCTTTTAACAAGTCAGATTTGCTAACTAAACCAGTATAAAACTCGATTGTTTAAGCGTAATGTCCATTTAAAGAACATGTAGCAGAGATTAAAGTGTCAAATCAACTATAGTGTGTTATTACACAGCTCTAATGGCCTGTGGAAGAGAGGGTCATTTAGCCTGGATTCTAATTCTTTTCTGAACTTTCTGGCTGGTACTAAGTCTCCTCACCAGAAAGCTAGATGAAAATATTTTTGTCCTCCTACCTCCCAATTTCTATGGAGATCAAATGAGAGAAAAACATGAAATTGCTTTGAAAAGAGCTGAGCACTACAGAAGCAAAACAAGATCATCATATTCCTAACCGTCCTGCCAGAACGAAGCCACGAAGGGCCCATCTGGGAGGGAATCAGCCAAAAAGCCACCAATGTGGCTTTGCACTCAAGCTCTCTGGAGGGAGCCCCAGGCACTGAGGAAGGGTCCTCCCTGCTCTTGTGTTCCCAACTGCTCCCATGGACACTCTGTGTCCAGAATATTTTTTTAATATTTTGTTTATTTATTAGAGAGAGAGAAAGAGACAGAGAAGAGAGAAGGGGCGTGCTAGGGCCTCCAGCCACTGCAAATGAAATCCAGATGCATGCGCCCTCCTGTGCATCTGGCCTATATGGGCACTGGGGAATCAAACTCGGGTCCTTCTGCATTGCAGGCAAACGCCTTCACCACTAAGCCATCTCTTCAGCCCCAGAATATTTTCTTGCAGGCAGGGTCAGCTCACTCGGGCTCTGTGAGTCAACTTCCAACACAGGCTAATAAGCTCCTCTCAGCACTTCCAGGGTGAGAGTCCTCTAACTTTATTTTTTTATTTTTTTAAAATATATTATTCATTTTCAAGCAGAGAGGTGGGGAGAGAGGGGGATAGAGAGAGTGTGTGTGCACCAGGGCCACCACCTTGTGGGTCTGGCTTATGTGGGTCCTGGGGAATTGAACCCAGGGCCTTAGGCACTGGAGGCAAGTGCCTTACCCGCTGAGCCATCTCTCCAGCTCTAAATTTAGAGACCAGAGAAGCGCACAGTCAATGCCCTGGGGCAACAGGAACACTGCATCTGCTCATCCCTCCACACAAAACATGCTATATATCAAATCTCTTCAGTCAAAACCTCAGAAAGTCATTGAACGATACCAAGAGACCCTGTGAGATCCAGAATGGTAACCAGCCCCCCCCCCCCATGGTAGCAAGTGCAGCACTGGAAGGCGCCAGGGGAAATTGGTCAATGATATTTGGTGAAAGCAGAGACCACTGATATCAAATGCAGACTGTTGCCATGAGAAGGTTGAACACACAGCCTTCTGGGAGAGATCAGTGAGCCAAGAAGTGATCACACTTGTGCAATAGAGGCACCATAACCTGGGCGGGACAGTAATCAATAGCTGTCAAATTGGCCAAGAAATCCACTCAGTGACAAGAACGCTTAACTGGAATTGGGATTCAGGGCAAAATCCTATGGGAACCAAAAACTTGGGCTCCAAGGAGAAATTCGCTTTACCAGAGAACTACAGGGAGGTTAATCTCAATAGAATCTTGTCAAATTAGAAATGTGTGTCTCATTTAACCCATACTGATCACACTCTCCGATGAAGACTGTATTTTTCAGAAGGCAGTGAGAGAGCCGAGGTCATTCCAACTCCACCAACGAGCCACAGGCAGAAGGCTGACATCCTGGCAAGAGACAAACCACCCCAGGCCTACCGTGTAGACCCCCAAATGAATCCTTTGAGAGAGTGACAGGATAGCAAGAGACCTATAACCACAGCCAAGCAGAAACCCAGGATAAGTCAGTGAGACAGACACCAATTTCCAACAGAACCTAAAGCAGAAGTACAGAGGCCCCTAAGACCTCAACATAAAGCAGCCTTAATACTCACCCACCATGACTCAGAGAACTGAGCGGAAGAGGGGGCGGAAAGATTGTAAGAGCCATGGTGGGGGAGAACTCCCAGAGACATGGCCCTCCTCAGTAATGACATACAAAGTGGGTACCTCCTGTGCTATCCATAACCCCCTACCCCATGGATTGATCCAGTCTGCCCACTGAGGAGGATACCCAGTGGATTGGGGACAGGGAAGAGGGAAATGGAGGTACTAACATAATTTTTGCTCATACAATGTATCTAATTTTGATAATAAAGATATCAATAAAAAAATCTCCAGCCAGCTGTTACCTACTTAATTACTGAGAGCTTAAAGATCTGGATTCCAAGATGGTAATTAAGCCTATTTCCATCTTCTGTAAATTCTTTGAGGCTAATACAACTTCTGAAAGTGACTAGTACTCTCTAATTATTTATGGAGATTGTAAGTGTGAGATCAGATTAAATCCACAGATAATCCCCAAATCTCATTTCAACCAACAACGCAGCTCTTTTTCCCACCAACTCCAAGCCTAGAACTAACAGAAAAGTGAGGCTGATTTCGCTTTTCTTTCTCCTGCCTACCCTCTGGTGGAGATGTTAATGAATTGCTCAATTTCCAAGGGAGGAAAAAAAAAGCTGCCAGCAGAAAAGAAAGTGGAAAATTGACAGCCTGGGCCACAGCCCAGCTGGAAAAACAGACACTGAGTAACAGGAAGGCCAGAGTCCTGGCAGAAAGGAGGAGCAAGCCACAGGCCCAGACTTGAGAAGCCCTGAGCCACAGTTTCCTGAAGCAGCAGAAGGACCAGCTTGCTAGAGCAGGACTGGAGCCTGGAGCCTCCTCTCCTACATCCTAGTATCAGCAGACATGCCCACCTGCTTCTGTCCACTGAGTGACCACGCACACACGGCAGGACAGCTCTGTTGTTTCACTGGCCTTGCTGTCCTGTGGCCCCTGCTCATGGCTTTCCTCCCTCTTCTGTTTCTCTTTACCTAGTTTAGTTATTAATTAAAGACAGAACAGTGTTTCCCAATTCCCTTGCTCTGTTTTTGAAGAAATATACATTATTTATTTATTTATTGTAATTTTTATGGGGGTGGTTTCTAGGTAGGGTCTCGCTCTAGCACAGGCTGACCTGGAATTCACTATGTAGTCTCTCGGAGAGCCTCCTACCTTTGCCTCCTGAGTGCAGCTTTTATATCATCTGTAAGGTTACTTGAAATTTCAAAATAAGTATCATTTTAAAAAAAATCAATGCAGATATTTTAGAGCAAGTTTTCCTTTTTTTCCCCAGAAAAGATTAGAGACCGTTGGGGGAGACTGTCCGGAGGCATGGCACCCCTCAGTAACAACACACTTGGGCCAGGAAGACGGGGATGAGTACTAAGATATCCAGGATCCCCTGCCACAAGGACTAATACGGACAGCCCACGGAGGAGGATATACAACTGATCAGGGATGGGGATTGGGGGAAGTGGGGAATTCGGGATAACAACGCATGGTTTGCCCACTAAATAATGTAACTCATTATGGACAATAAATTTAATAAATATATTTTAAAAAAGATTAGAGACCATTTTATTAAAGAATTAAATGTCCACTCAAAGCACACACGCAGGTTCCATTGACTTTTGATAGGTGTGTTTCCTTGTTTATGTGCAGCCTTCTGGACCAGAGTGTTCAGCTGGCTCTGCAAGCGGGGAGGGGGGTTCCAGGAGAAGAGAAATGAGAGAGGGTGAATGGTCACTTTTGGGGGTGGGATGACAGAAATGTGTGGCAATAGGCACCATGAGCTGGAGGAGAAAAAGCAAAGGGAAGGTGTCCGCATGGTTAGAGATCGAAAGTTTTTTAATTAAATTAAATTTATATTTTTAATTTTTAATTTATTAATTTATTATTATTATTTTATTTTTTTGTTTTCAAGGTAGGGCCTCTCTCTAGCCCAGCTGGCCTTTCGGCCCCTCCCTCAGAAGACAGGACCCGGGTGTCCTCTAGCCCTCAGCACCTGCAAGAGGGGGTTGGCCGCTGGGCAGGTGGGCTCAGAGCCCAGCAGAGGACAGGGGGACGCTTCATCCCCTTTCTTCCAGGCTTGGAGAGATTTTCCTCCGGGCTCAAAGCCACCGTGTTCCCAAGTCCCCCAGGGGAAACAGAGCCACAGCCTGGTGTGGGTCATCGCTGGCTGCCAGCAGGGACCTGGGTACTCAGTGGTGAGCCGCCTTATCCTGCCCCCTGTGGCCAGTGAGGAAACTCCACGGCTGACCATCACCCAGGGCCACCCCATGGGGACACTGGACACTCACCCAGGGTCACTCTATGGGGACACTGGACACCATCACCCTGGGCCACCACGATGGGGACACCTGGACACCGCCTGGAAGTCTGCACATCTGGCCAAGACCCTGGGATCTTCTAGAAGAATCATTCACAGCCATACCCACCTAGGACTGAGCCCTCTCTGCCCAGGACCCTGCTGGCTCGGTGGACAGTGGGTCACAGGCCCAGGTAGAGATGGGCACAGCGAGGCCCGAGGAAAGAACAGGAGTGTGGCCTTTGCAGGTGCGGCTCACGTGTGTGCTTCACTTGAGTCCCCTCTCTCTTCCTGCGCTGCTCTGCAGGGACTTGCAAATGACTTCTACATCCTGGTCCTACGAGGCCCAGGTTTCAGCTGCCAGAAAATATGTCTGCCATCCGACATTTCCTCACACAAGGACAAGCTAGAGTGTGTCTGAGGAGGATGGCCTCCCATCCAGGGGCCCCTTAGGAGAAAGGCTCAGGGGCCATCTGGAGGCTGCTTCCTCTAGCTGTCCAGAATTTTGCTGGTTCAGTGTCCCGTGTCAGGTAGAAAATTATTCATGAGACCCTGTGCAGAGCTGATCACTTTCACTCCTTCTCCCTGGAAATTCTGACTGGACCTAAATCACTCCCTGCTTGCAGCAGAGGGTCCATGTTTTACGGGCATTCTCCAGTGGGTTGGAAGGCCTGGCTTTCCCAATGTTTCTCAGCTTCCAGCTCCTGAATAAATTACCTACCCCTTCTCTCTGCATCGAGTGTGAAGTGAGGAGATCATTTCTTGGACAATATCTTAGAGCCAGAGCTCTGGAATTTGCCTGCCATTTGCAGTTCAGGGAAGTGGGCCCTTGAACTTGATTCTGGTCCCAGGTTTATCCCTGTGTGATGAGAGGAACATTAACAATATCACACTGAGAGCATCTTGGAGCTTGAGCAGGACTGCCACTCGCCAGAGGTTGGTGCTAATCGATGCCAGGCAGGCCTCTTGTGGAGACCATAGGCTTGTATTTGTTCTGCTCTTTGTATAAAGGAGAAATAAATGGTCAGCTGAGGCCCTTGGGTGAGCCAACAGGGACTTGAAGTTTTCCACCCCTTTCTTACATGAACATGCTGGTTGTTCATTCTCTGAGAGGACACTTCCTGTGCTGTCCCCTAAAGTGTTGTTAAAACAGCCATTTCCCTGTTCATGCAGCAGGCTGAGGCTCATAAAGACTCCTCGGGGAGCGCAGCCACTTCTGGGGTCCCGATTGGACTCCATAGCAGCCACTTCTGGGGTCCTGATGGATCACACTTCCAGCTCACTTCCCCCAGAGGCCTGAGCTCACAGAGGAGTCTTGGAATCTCCAGCTGGGCAAGGATGAAGGACCATTACCCTTTCCTAATTTAAAATTTTACTAAAATAACAACATCCACAACAACAAAAAGTAAAGCAAACAAAAAATTAAAACATACAAAAGGGTAGACATCTGTCATGTTCACAAAGCACACATTTCTTACCCTAACATAATTAAAGCCTGTCACGAGCTTGGCTGGTCTGCTGCTGGCTGGGCCTGTGGCTTCGGATGCCTGGTCCACATCATCACCGCCACTCCAAAGAAGGAAGCCGGTCTCAGCACTCTGCTTCCTGGTCCTCTTTTGGGGGACTTCCCACTTGGCCAGACTCCTGCTTTTGTATGCACCCATTTCACAGCCTCTGAGCAGAGGTCATCTGGTGAAGAAAGCCTTTCCCAATGGGGTGGCCAGGTTTCTCCCTAGGCTTCATGGTAGTCCTAGGCTCTCCCCTAATGGCATGCGAGAAGGTTCCAGGCCTCACATGTCACTCTCTACCCTCAGGCAGCCTGCTCAGGTAGCAGAAGCCGGGCCCCATCCTTGCCACTCTGCCACCAGCCGGTACTGCTGACAGCCACCTGTTTTGTGTTTTGAAAGCCGGGAAGCAGCCCATCCTCCACCTCACAGACCTCCCACTTCGTTCCAGCGCAAACTCCACATCTGAGTTCTTAACTCATTTGGAAGAGAACATTAAAAAAGCACATACTCTGAACTCACACGCATATCCCAATCTTTTCTTCCTGCCTAAATGGTCTTAGCCTAGTTCTAATCGTGGAGGCCCCCAGAGGTGGTCATCAGAGTACCTGCAGGGTCCCAATCATCTCTGCTGGGCACCTCATAGCCTGTCATATTCCTCTCAAATGTGCCAGGATAAACATTGAACAAGCAAAAACTCCGACCCTGTTATGTCACGTCCTATAAAATCACACCCACGAGTAAACAGGTTCACACATCCACATATGCGTGAAGGCAACTACCAAATTCCCCAACCGCCAGTTATGAAATGCTCTGTTGAAGTTGTTGAATATTGTCTTTAGCCTCCTGCCAGCGTTTGTTACTAGGCAAGTGGAAGCGGATGTCAAAGGTTGGAGAATAATTTTTGGATGATTAAAACTTTTAAACCGGGGGCTGGAGAGTTGGCTCAATGGTTAAGGAGCTTGCCTGCAAAGCCTAACCTGGGTTCAATTCCCCAGAACCCATGTAAAGCCAGATACATTAAATGACACATGCATTTGGAGCTTGTTTGCAGTAGCTAGAGACCCTGGCGTGTTCATTGTCTCTTCTCTCTCTTCTCTCTCTCTCACTTTCTGCTTAGAAATAAAGTTAAAATTTAAAAAAAAATTAAACCATTGCACTGTCCTATATAGCAGGCAGAATTATGGCCTCTCCAAAAGGTGTGTTCCCTGATCCCAGAAGCCTGTCACCTTGTGTGTCAAGGAACCCTTCGCAGCTGTGACTCAGATGGGGACCTGAGTGATCTCAAGGGACCCCGTGTCATCACAAGGGTCTCTCTAAGTTCAGGAGGGAGACAAGCAAGGGAGAGGCAGGGAAAGGTTTGCAGATGCCAAGTTGCTGGCTTTGAAGATGCAGGGAGAGGCGGTGGGCCAAGGAATGCAGGAAGCTTCTGGAAGCTGGGCGAGTCAAGAAGATGGATCCTCCCCAAGAGAGCCTCCAGCAGGAGCACAGGCTTGCCAACATCTTGATTTGAATCCAGCGAGACCCATTTCAGACTTCTGACCTCCAGCTCTGTGAGGTAATAAATTGGCATTATTTTAAGCCACTACAGTTGTAGTCATTTATTACAAGAGGACATCAGCACTGTCCATTAGCCTGTTGATGTGGTTTGAGGAAAGAATGCCTTCTTTTAGATTTGACGGCGAC
>PVHP010046132.1:0-13403 GCA_004024765.1 Zapus hudsonius | reverse complement strand
ATCCAGGGGGGGAATCAAAGCATTCAGGCCCCTTATTTCAAATAGTCCGCATTCTTCCTGTTGTTCCAATGCAGATCAGCTGGCCCAATCTCATAGTTGTAATTTCTCAAACAATTGCAGGTGAATGGGCAGCAGTTTCGACCCAAAGATCTTTCTTTCTGTGCCATCTCCATCTGCTCACACCAGTCCATCTTTACGTCAAGCAACCCTGCACAGGTTCTCAGGACACAGGCAGACAGAACGCAGCAAGCCTCTCACACAAACTGCTTCTGGCATAGTTCTGACAAAGTTCTTTCTCCCCCTCATAAGCCAAACCTCACAGTCCATAGTTCTCATTAAATTCAGGTCTTTAAACTCTGACCAGAATGATCCAATACGCTGTACTTACAGCACTGCAAGGCACCTCTTAGGACAAGCTTTCCAATCTGTCCACATTCCTTCTGCAGATCACTTCCAAAAGCCCAAAGCCACAAGATCAGGGTTCTAGCAGCAACAGATGACCTCACTCCTGGTACCAAAACTGTTGCAGTTAGCTTCCTAGTTGCTGCGCAGGAAGAACCCAAAGAAAAGCGGCTTGTGGAGGAATGGGTTTATTTGGCTTATGGACTCAAGGGGAGACTCCATCCTGGCAGGGAAAACGATGGCATGAGCAGAGGGCTGGATATCACCTCTGCCACAGCACTGCAAACAGCAGCAGGAAGGTGTGCCAAACTCTGGCAAGGGGAAGCTTGCTTATAACCCCATAAGCCCGCCCCTGACAACACAGCTTCATGGAGGTTGTAAAACCCAAACTGCCATCAGCTGAGGATCAATCTATAAGAACACATTCATTTGTTTGTGGGGGACACCTGGATCAAACCATGACCGTTTCTAACAATGAATTTGTACTGTACGATTAAAGAGAAAATATATTCACATATTACATACCATTTTGATGATAGTGAAATATTACACACACACACATTCTTTTCAAAGATTAAAATAGGTGTTAAGTTTTATAGAATAGGTGAGACCTTTGATGGGCCTGCAAACATTGTGACAGAAAGAAGGTGGAAAATGTAAAAGATTTAACACAAGAGAAGGAATTTAAGTATAAATTAAGAGCTTTTGGGGAGTTAATGAACCTGCTCTGTGGTGGTCCTAAAGGGGCTTTATTGTTTTGGTTTCAGGGTTTGAACTCTCCTGCATGTAGGCTCCTGGAAGTCACTGAACTTGAGGCTATAGTCTGGACTTGTTCTGCACAAAGCAGTCAACTGATTTTTTTTTTTTGTCAGGCGTTAGCACTTTTTGCAGAACTAATGATCTTCATTCTCTATGATACTGCAGTGGAAGTGAAAACATCTTTCTTGTTTATAATTGAAGCCTTTAGAAGGTTCCAGGTGCTTGGAGGTACAGCTCTGGAAGGAGCATGCTTGCCTGGCATATGCAAGCCCTAGGGTTTAAACTTTAGTACTGAAAAAATAAAGTTAGTCATCTGAGACTACAAATTGTCTTAATCATGATCTCCATATAACTAGGACCCATATAAGGAGGGCAATCTGCCAGATTCTGTCTATTCAAATGCTAATTTCATCCAGAGACATCCTCATAGACACATCCAGAAAGCTGGACCAAATGTCTGATTATCCCATAGTCTAATCAAATTGACACATAATATTAGCTATCATAAAGACACTTCTTGAGAAATATTCTGAAAGGATCTCTTTAGTAGGTAGCCAGATCAAATGATTAAGAAAGGAAATGTATCAGTGAATCTCAAGGAACATGAAGTGGAGGTCAATTTTTAGAAATATTATTGCTTTTTTGAGGGACATAATAAATTGCCTTCAGAGAACTCTTAGTATTTTATGTTTCATTCCATGAGCTCTCTATTGCTTGAAACATTATACTTATATTTTATCATATTGTTAATAAGGATGTGACTAATTATATATACACACATTTTTGTTATATAATGAATTTCTTTTATTTTTATTTATTTATTGGTAAGAAAACAAGTACATTTCAAAAGAGTCTAAAATTAAAATTCATTTCAAGAGAATACACTGTGTGTAATATTTTCTAAGTTTTCACGTCTTGAAGGCCCCAAATTCTAAATTTAATTGAGTAGTTGATGTTGTTCTTGACTTTGTGATATCGTGGTCATAAAGTAGGATGAACATTGACATCTCATTGGGCTTTAATTGCTTTTTTCTGGAGAGTGGATGCTATTTTTCATCTTTTTAGTTTCCAAGAATGATGTTGGAATTAATAGGAAAATGTATAGAGCTCCAAGTTTGTTGACAATAAAATAATTGTCTTTTGGAATTGTTATTGTAGTTGCTGAATTCCTGGGCATGTGTGAAATGAAGTTATATTTGTTAGCACTCATGAACTTTATGCTTAAATTGTGACTAAACTGTAAAGGTAGTTTGTTTTTCCAAATTTCCTTTGTTGGTCTTTCTAGGAATGTGCCAGAAGCTATTCTAAACAATTGAACATTATATATATATATATATATATATATATATATATATATATATATATATATATATATATATAAAAATTTATTTGAGAGATAGATAGATAGATAGATAGATAGATAGATAGATAGATAGACAGACAGACCAGGGACTCTTGCCAGTATAAATACACTCTACATACATGCACCACTTTGTGCATCAGGCTTTATGTTGGTACTGGGGAATAGAACCCAAGTCATCAGGCTTTAAAAGCAAGTACCTTTAACCACTGCACCACCAACTCTCCAGCCTGAAAATATTTTTTTTTAATTTAAGAGAGAGAGAGAGAGAGAGAGAGAGAGAGAGAGAGAGAGAGAGAGAGAGAAAGAATGGACGCACCACAGCCTTCAGCCACTGCAAATGAACCCCAGACACATGCACCACCTGTGTATCTGGCTTTACATGGGTGCTGGGGAATAGAACTTGGGTCCTTCTGCTTTGCAGGTAAACACCTTAACCACTAAGGCATCTCTACAGCCCCTTTCTCTTCTTTGAGTAACAGAATATGTTTCCTTCTGATGGATTAATTTTATGGAAGAGAAGGTATCCTATGTTTTTTCTTTCAACATCAGCACTTTAATTGGTATTTCCAGGTATCCAGGAAGCAGAGTGAAATAATGAGCAAAAAAATTCATACCAACTCTTGTGGCTTAAGACAGTTTTTTTCAAATGTATTGTTCTGGTTCATATACACGATTTTCTGCAAAGCTGTGTTTGATTCTGTAAGACCTTTGTTTTGTGTCATTCTGATTATGGAAAACTTCTACTTGCTATTCAACTCAGCCTGTGATGGTGTATATGAGCTATTTGTATTGATTCAAAAAAATCACAGATATTCCTCTGTGCTGGATTTTTTTGAGATTCTCAAGTGGGTCTTCACTGTGTTGTCACTGCTACTTTATTAAGGAGCTTCCAAGCTTACCATTGGAGCTGAGCAGATGGTGGAGCTGCTGGTGCTTATCTTTGAATGTGAACAGACTGTGGCATCACACTAAACAGAGAACCTCACTCTTGTTCCCTATGACTTCTCTAAGCTACCATTGGGTACTTTATAAAGATCTGCCCCTGTGGTGGAGGAATCAGCATAGATGTGGGTGGGGAGAAATGAGATGAGGATTCCCAATACTCTCAGGCAATGCCATCAGAGAAAAAAATGTATTGCACTTAAAATATTATATCTTGAAAATGATTTTTAATTTCAATTAATTTGAAATTAATTTTAAATTTAAAACACTGAGAATGGAAATTTGATTAGAAAAATTTACTGGCTATTGAAGATCATGGAATTTTGATTGGTTAGGTAACTTAGGAACGAGAAAAGAAGTTTCAAGATTTTATATTAACCTGAAGAAGAAATAGAGTAAACACTGATATTGGATAACACAATTATAAGCTTAAATTTTGTGGTTTCTGGGGGAGAGGCTTGTTTTGTTGATTTTTTTGGTGTGTGTGTGTGTGTGTGTGTGTGTGTGTGTGTGTGTGTGTGTATGTGTGACTTATGCATCTGGGCATACCTCTGTGTGCTGGTACATTTGGAGGTGAGGGATTTATGCTGGTTGTTTTCTATTGTGCTCCACTTTATTATATTTGGTCTCTTAACATGGAGCTTAGTGATTCAATTTGGGTAGGCAAGAGAGCTAGAAAGCAAGCCTGGGATCCTCCTGTCTCTGTCTCCCCAGCACTGGAATTACTGATTTACCTGGGCCCACCTGCTCTTTTATGTGGGTGCTTCAGTTTATTTACTTTCAAATAAATTAAAGCATTCACTGGAGAATCTGCAGACCTGAATGGATCTCAAACTGCTGCAGATCAGAAGAGCCCAGGTTGTAAATTATTTTAGTTCCCGTTCCTCAGAGATGGAGATTCTATGGTTTCTGATGTTTCACTTTTCATGAACATGGGATGTATTTATATTTATTTTTGACGTCTTCATTTTCTTTCAATATTATATAGCTTTCAGTGTTAAGATATTTTTTTCCTTGTTTAAATTTATTCTTAATTTCATGATACTAGCATGGTTCTGTGTAATTCATCTTTTCTATCTCTTTCAATCTTTTCTCAATTTCTCTCCTTTATTCTAAGTCACCAGACTGAGAAATGGAAACAAACTTCTCAGGTAATCTGAGAATGAATCACTGAACTAAATATTACTGAGATTTTGACATTTGAGTTACATTTCCTATATTTATAATGGGCAGGCTGAAATTGGCACTTCCTGTTTATGGCTCCAGTTTTCAAAATAATGAATAAGTTTTGTAGGTCAGGGTTAATGTTTGGATATTTCATCATTGCTCACAAAACCTACAACCCTTAGGCTGACAACACACCTCTGAATGCCTGACTCATTCTTTAAAACTAAGCATTTGGAATATTCATATTCACATGCCATCCCAAATGAATCTTAAACAGGTGTTGTTTTATAAATATTGTCTAAAAAGATGTATGGCTGTGGAACCTTTTTTGTTTCAAATTCCCACTCAAGGAGACCCTACCAATCTTCTAGTCATATTTAGTTTAATAAATTTCCACTTGGTTTGTATAGTTTAACAATACCTGTTTAAACTTGAAGATGATTTCTATTCAAATTTTGAATTTAGATATCGTTAGACACATCCATCTATCATTCCATATCTAGGTTTGTTCAAACAACCAACAATACAACTTTCTTTTGTTCATTCAGTCTTTCAATCATTCATTTAACAATATTTTTAGCTGCTTTACTTGTCCCAGACACTGGAGTGCTGGGCACTAGTGCCCAAAAGCTTTTGAGATAAATGAACTGGTCTCTGCCTGAAGGCCATTGTAGTCTGCAAGATGTTGGTATAAACAACCATGTAGAAGAAAATTGCACAACAATGTGATAAATACACATGACAGAGTTCAAATATTCTGTCATCAGGGGAGGCACTGGCCACTTCCACTTGGAAGGTTTCTAAAGTCTGCTGTTTGCATCCGTCTCTAAGACATGTGATCCATGGAAGACTTCACTCATTAATGTCATTTTTGATCTTGATCTCAGGTTGGAATACACAGCTGCTGTTCTCCTCTCCTCTCCCTCTCCCACTAGAAGTTCTCAGGTTGGCTCCTAGCCTCATCTTACTGAGGTTATTAATATATTTCTATGTATTTCTTATATTTTTATATCTTCCATATGTGATATTATTTTTAAAGAAACTTTCCATTTATTTTGTGTTTAGATGTTTTTTGGTTCAGTGACACATCACATATTTCCCCCAAACAGAAAAAAATAACAAAGTAGATGTTCCTTTCTCACTTTTCTCTGTAGGATTGGGTATTTCAAAGATGATATTATGGATCTGAAGCCTTTTGGCATTTATGCTGCTACAGACTGTCTATTCTGGTATCCTCAGGGTATGCTCTTAGTTTGAGACAGAGTTCAGTGATCTCACACACTTCAGCAAAGCAAGATGGACCCTTTCTATTCAATGCACACATAGCTGGGAGTTGAACCCCTATGAATGGAAATGTATCCAGTTGAAAAAAAATCTCAAGATTGAATCTTGTTGAAGACGTAAAATATGCATATTGAAAGGCCATTTCCAGCCTGTGTCACAGCTATCCAACTAAACATTGAAAAAAGCAGTTCTTTATAATTTCACATATGTTTTTGTGTTGAAAAATTTGTAAACTAATGCTTCATTGCATATTTGAAAAATGCAATAAAGTGTAAATGTGAAATAAAACTTCTAATAACTGCATTATTCAGTTATGCCTGATAATAACATTTCTATTACTTGTCTTTGAAAATTAAAACAAAAATAGTTTTGTTGACTATAAAAGTAATACTTATTATAGAACATGGAAAATACACATACAATTATGAATATCATCAATTATCTTATTCTAAGTAGCGTTTCTTCTTTCAGATATATGCAAATGAAAAAAGTAGATAATTCCAAAACCAGAATTTCTGACACTACTATGATTAATGTTATGCCTAACATCTGTATACTAATCTTTAATCTTGCTTTATGTGTTTTAAAATATTTTAGTTAATTATTTTTTATTAGCTTACAAAGAATTAAGTTGTATTATGGTGCTTTTTTCAAGAACTTATATGTTCTGGCATATATACAGTTGAAAGTTTTTAAGAACATCTGACTTTCTACTCTTTAGATACTTATCATCTATTAATAATTTCTCAACCTCAGAGTCTTGACCTTCAGTTTTAGAGTCAATACATATGCCTTTCAACTGATATATTTTCACTTTTGGGCTGTAGGATTAGACTATACTACTGGAGTCATCCTGATTTTAGTTTACTTATTTGTAAATTAATAATGGTGATATTATCCAGTTTATACAGCTGTTCTTGGAATTAAGGGATAAAATGCATAAAATATGTATTGAAGTACCTGGCAAATAAGTATATAATAAACATCAACATAATAATTCAATCATTGAGTTAATTAATTTTGTCTCAACAAGCACTTGTTTCTATTTTGGTTTAGGTTTATTCAGGTCATATACTTTCTAATCTTATGTTGTTCTCACTGGGTGGTTGGATCCCTGCAAATGTCTTGTCAAATCCTTTATGCCAATGGAAATCCTGCTTGTATTGTGAGATACCAACTAGGGTGTGGTTAAGTGGTTGATACTCAATGCTTACCTAGGATTCTTGAGGTGCTGGGTTTCATCCTCAGCATAAGTACACACGCACGCACATGCACACACACGCACAAACACACACACATGCACATGCACACACACACATGTTCACACACACGATGGTGGAAGTACATGTTGATGTAGAAATGCTTACCTCATAGTGTCCAGGAAGCTGAGAGAAGCAGACCTGAAGACATTTCCTCACAATCTTCCTGTAACTAGCCTCCACCTCCTAATGTTTATAGAAACTTCCACAATAGTTAATACCAGTTGATAGATCAGCCTCAAAGATATGGGGCTCTGAGCATTTCAGGTTCAACACATTACATTCTATCCATGGCCCCCAAAGACTTGAGTGGGAAGCCTTTGAACCCACCTCCAAAAGTCTCCAGACTTAGCTGTTCCATCATCGCTAACAAGTCCAACAGCCAACTGTCTTGGTACTCAAGGCACACTTTCAGCTGTGCTCCTCTGAAAAAGTGAAAAACAAGTGACAGCTTTCAAAGATACTCTGACACTAAGCAACCATGCCTATTCTAAAAGGGAGGAATGAGAACACAGAAAGGAGATTTTGAATCAAAGTAAGACTGAGATTAAGCAGACAAATAGACCATCCTTTCACTGTACATCCAGCATCAGGGGCACGCTGACCTAGTGTGGGGAAGTCCCACTGAACACCTGCAGTTCACCTGATCTTTCTCTTGAGCTGTTTCTCTTGCTGCCTGCACATTGACATCCAAGCTTCAGTACCCATTGCCCTTCTAGGAGATGCTTGTAAGAAAACTGTCCCTGACTTCCCTGGTTTGCCTTTGGAATCTGAACAGAAACCTCCAAGGTCCCTGAACTCTTACATTCTACATGCTTTCCAAAACAGCATCAGTGTTATTGATAATGCCAAGATTTGCAGCCAACTTGGGAGATGGCTGGGCAGATAAGGCTGCAGCAGCCTCTGAGTGCCAGTATGGTGAAATTCACCCTAGGGAAACAACTTTCTAGAAAGCTCTGTGTGAGCAGGGTGCCTCTGTAGTAGTCTATTTTTCTGAGAGATTTTTTTTTCACATCAGATTTCATGCTCATACTCTTGGTACCATGACAGGTGGGATCTCCTGTTTCCTCAGTCCCCCAAGCATTTTACCTATTTTCTCTGTGCAAAGCACTTTAGTGCTTGACTTTTTTCAATGACACCAATTTCTTCATCAGTAGCACCTTCTTTACCCACAATTTTACCCTGACTGGATGTTCTGAACGAACTACAACTCTGCCATGTCTTTCTCATCTGCTTTAGGCCCTGCTTCTCACTGTAAGCCTGACCACAGTCAGGTTGTTATATAACTCTACCACACCTCCATGCTGGAAAACCTTGGCATTTCCACTGTCATCCATTACATTTAAATTTAGCTGCCTCCACAGTTTTAGCACAAGGACAAAGTGAAGAGATTACAACACACATAGCTTCTAATACAATACCCAGTGGAACCTTCCTTCCATCTATAAGGACATGAACGCAGTCCTTACCTTCCATGTTCTTCTCAGTCTTTGGTCTTCTCTCATGTCACCAGAATGACCTATCAGGCTCAGCTTTCAGCATTCCAGGGATTCTCTTGTCTGCATCACCAAGAGTTTCCAAATTCCTCCCACAAACCAGTGGCAGAGGCTTCTGATGGACTACATTGTAATAAATGGTTACAGCCATGTCTGCTATCAGGTTTCTTTGTGTTACTCATTTTTCTGTTGTGTTGCTGTGAAAAATATCTGAGAGAAACAATTTAAAGGAGGTAAACTTTATTTTGAGTTGTCATTTTTCATTGCAATGGGCCAGTGTGAAGAAGATGATCTTGGTGGAAAGGACTTTGGACATAATAATACAGTCCTCATGGCTTTTGAGAAGGAGAGAGAGAGAGAGAGACAGAGAGAGAGACAGAGAGAGAGAGAACCCACTTCTCTCAATGAGGCCCTTGCTCCTAGGTGTTACTACTACACAGTTATGAATCATCATGCAATCAATCCCTTTATTAGGACAAAGTTGCCAGGATACACTTGCTTCCCAAATGCCAATCAGTTAGCAACCATTGGGAAACATCTAAGATTCAAACCATATCAAGTGACAAACCTTTACATGGGGACATAGAGGATATATCTGAGTGTCTATCATCTTATGCTAGATAGGGCCAATGTTAGAAGAGAGACCATTAGTACCTGTGTACTAGGCTGTACCTTTGGACCCTGACCTTCTCCTTCTGGCTTGTTTCTTAGGATGGTTGCTCATTGTTGACTCTAATGTTATGGGACAAGGGAGGGGGATCCTGTTGTGAAAAGGAATCTCTTCTCACTTTCTGATTTGCTAAACAAATTCCATGTCTTACTTGCTAATCACATCATCCCTGGTGCTTAATTTTCTGTAGGGAAATAGAGTTGTTTGAGGCTTTCAGGAAATTAAATTGAACTTCAAAAGCCACTTCCACTAACAATTAACATTTTGAAATGGGTAATTCCTTGGGGTTTCTTGCTAGGTGTGTTTTCCCAGTCTTTTTTTTTATGGCTTTATTTAGGAAATGCTCTGATCTTTTAAATAGTTGATTTATTCTAATAATTTGAGATCATAGTTTAAAAAGTTGAGCCTATTAAGACCTCATAAATCTCTGCTAAAATGGTACCAAAGATGTGGATAGAACCTTCAAACACAGACCATGACTGTCATCTTTGGAGTTGGATGTTGGGAGTGATTAAGCCTGGCTTTCATATTTGAGAAAATCCCTTATCAATGAAAGCAGCACTCAGCCTCCTGATAGGGAAGTAAGTGGTTTCAGTGTTAGTTAGCAAATATGTGCAAGGGCACCTGTGTAAGAAGGCTACTTTCCATGTGGACATCATACCTGCCTTCTAATAGCATCTAAGCAGCCTCAGCACAGGTGACTTCAGTCCCATTTCAAAAAGACAGGAATTTTACAGATGCTCTGTGTTGCCACATTGAGCGCTTATGTTCCTCCTGCATTTGTAAAATTCCATCTTATTTCTTTTAGTAGTCCCCAAAGTTTAATATTTTCTGATTTGCCTGTATACATACATATAGAGCCATAGAAGAATTCTGAAGTTTTGTCACTACACCTCCCAGAATGATGTGGCTACAGAATTTTTTAAATATTTAAATTAAAACAACCTTTAAAAAAAGTATCAGCTTTTGAGAGGGCATTTTAAACTCACAACTATGAAAACCACAACTAGTTGTTAATATGATATTGACAGAAAGCACTAGACTAATTGAAAAAGAAAACATGAAAAATCTGGTAAGAAAGATTGTGATTGTAAGAACAATTATGCGGCTTACAAAGAAAATTGCCCAAGTTAGTCAAACTTTTAGCTTCAATTCATTCTTGAGAAGTTACTCCAGCCTTTAATCTCAATTCTTACTTGAGAAATATGACTAATAGCTACTCACTTATTTGTTTGTTTTAGTGATTAAATGAAATAAATTCCCTGCTCACATGAAGCATCCAAAAGATCCTTTAATTGTGAAAATTTGAGTTTGGAGGCGCTTTAGAACAATAGGTTAGCTCTGTGTGCTACAAACGCCTGCCTGTCAACATAGAGTTCTGTGTGTTTATTGACGATCAACTTTAGCTTCTGTGCAGCTGAGACACACATTCAGCCTTGGGCTTTTATCCCCAGATCTGAGAGGAGGAAGGCAGGCAGGCACCTGTAATTATAGTGGCAGTGATGAGTTGCAGCTGAATTGCATAGTGTGTTAAGACTTCTGTGCTGCTTGGCTTGGGTATTGCCATAGTGATTTTTGAAGTAAAAGACAAGACTTTAGTGAGTGTTTATCTTTCTATTATCCATCTTAACATAGTCCTAGTCTCTCCACAGATGTGCAGAAGCTCTTTCGTGAAGATAAAAGGACCCATTGTTATGAAGTGATAGGTATACAGTTTAACAGCCCTTTGTGGACGCTACTACATTACACATGGGTGGCTATAGTAAAGATTGCTTTTCCACTGACATTTGAAACAATCTTAATTTCAAGTTTCAATGATTAAAAATACTACTGTGCATAATCCAAGACTCTAATCTCTGCATATTAACATCTCTTGTTTATTCAATTCCTTGCTTCTAGTTCATTCTGAAGACATCTGCCTCATTTGATGTATCCAATGGGACTCCAGAGGGGAAGTTGGGCTTTCTGAGAGGCTCTTTGTTGGGCAGGTAAAGGAACCTAGGAAAATGGACTCTTTCTTTTTATTTCTGCTGAACCTAGCTCATTGATTCCTCTGTTTCTATTTCCCTAATTTCTGATAACAGAGGATCTATGCTCTCAACATCACCTGAACAAAAGAAAAATATTGTAAATGGCATGTCTATCATGACACTTATGAGAGTGAAAAGAACATGGGTCCTCAAATCCAGGGTCTTTCCTATTGAGAGTCACAGTAATATGGTCATCCTGACATATAAGAAGATTGAGCATCATTACTAGAGAGTTTTAGGATATATATGCATTTTTCTACATAGTGTATCCACACACACACACACACACACACACACACACACACACACACACACCATAAAAATGCCTCATATATTTTACATGGTTCTTCTCTTGACTTAGTTTCTCTAATATATTCTGGTGGATAGCTATGATGCTTCCTTTTTTTCTTCCTTTCCCAAGTGCCAGATGCTTTCAGTTTTTTTTATTTTGTTTTTTTTTTACATGGCATATTTTCTTTATCTATTCACATAGTGTGTGGTTGACTACGGCAGGAGTATTGAACATAAGACTTGGTCAGTCTCTACCAGCTGGTTTGATCAGCATCTGTGGTCACCTTCTGATCTGTGGAGCTGCAGTTTTGAATGGATGGTAAAAATGCAAAAGAAAATGAATTCCATACCTTTCTCTTTTTTTTTTTTTTGATTAGCTGTTCATTGTGTCAGGAAAGATGCCACTCACTGCCTTCAGCAGCACAAAGGTTCATATAAGGTTTAGCCACATAGATGGGAGAGAAAGAAGCAGGGGCCAGTGGATATAAGGGTCAGAAAGCAATGTTCTCATTGCTTAGCTTTCTCCAGCTTCACCTAGTGTACTTAACATATGTTCATTATCCCTTTATCATCAAGAGAGAGAGAAAGAGAGAGAGAGATTCTTAATATTTCTCCATCCACCAAAGAGAATGATTTCCAAATATTTAAAGAATTCTAAAAGAATTCTGAGTATTGTTTTGAAGTAACAATCATCTAGGTTCATGATTTTTTTAGTTATTTACTAGGAACTCTTCAAAATGTAACAGAATTTTTGGGGTCCAGGAAGAGTTCTTGAACTCTAAACCCTGGGATTTTAACAAAGAACTGAAATAAATAGAATGAGACAAATATATTATAAACCATTTCATTTATTCTGGGGAGTTTAGGGAAGTCCTTGAATCAAGAGAGGGGGTTGGATACACCCTCGTGGCCAGAGAGCCCATGCTGGAAGCTAAGCCATGGAAGGGGTGTGAAAGGGGTTTTTCTCAGGGAAATTTAAAAAAATGCCAGAGCTTAAAAAAAAGAAAAAAGTGAAGGTAATAAAAGAGTGATCAAAAATAATATCTCACCCCACTCTGGGTGCTAGAGTGAAGAGTCAATGTTTTACTGCTCCTGGGACCCTAGATATTCAGGTGTGGAGAGAGGAGGTTGCCCCCCCCCACAACCTATGAGCCTCTATTTGTAATTTTACAGTGTTGGGCTTTACCCTCAGGCTCAAGAGAGAGCCGATTTTTCTGGACTCAGGGGGCTGGCTCAGGAAGAGGTAGGGGTGCTGTATTCTGGTTCTGCTGAAGTATGCAGCATTACATCTCTTTTGCTTCTATCTGTGGGCCCTGCCCTAGATGACTACCTAAAAAGAACTACTTTACTCCTATTTCCCCCCCAAAACCACTTAAACAAAGCCTAGCTTTTCTGAAAGCATCGCTCAGCCATTTGAGTTTGCAAAGGGCAAAATTTGTTGTACAGTCTCTTTAAAATAGGATTTTTAAGGAAATCTTGAATGAGCCATGAATCTCATTAGGATCTTCTCCTTTACATTAGTAACAACTTAAACAATTGAGTGCAGATTTAATGATGGAATGAACACATGAGTGTATGTAGGAAAAGGGGTACATTGTAGCAATTTATCTTTTAAGTACATGTGAAACTCTATGGCATAAAAATACTCCTATCATCAATACTAATTTGAATGAAATTCCCAAATGTAATTCTGGCCATGTTGTAAGAGACATGATTCACACACACACACACACACACACA
>PVHP010046131.1:0-13398 GCA_004024765.1 Zapus hudsonius | reverse complement strand
ACTTTCTCTTGTTAGATAGGGAAAGTTTTCTTGAATAATTCTGTTGAAGATATTTACTATGCCCTTAGCCTGGTCTTCTTCTCCCTCTGGGATCCCAATGATTCTAATATTGGTCCTCTTTATTGTATCCCATAGATCCCTCAAATTGTGCTCATTTGATTTCTTGAATTTATTGAAACCTATGACATCCTTATTAATTTCTTTGGATTTGTCTTCTAATTCTTAAAGTCTGTCCTCCAGATTATCAACCCTGGGACTGAATGATTCAAGTGAGGTTTTTAGTATTTCTTCTTGATGTTTGGTTTCCGCTATGATTTTATTAATAGCCTCTAATTCTTTGGTGAGATCCAATTTCCAATCTATTTTTGTTTTTGCTTGGGTTTCCTGAAAATCATTTTTTAGTTTTCTTAAGTCTTCATCAAATTTAATTAATTGATTGTCCAGCTCTTCTCTGAGTTGATTAATCTTTAATTCACTTAATGTATTTCTGAATTCGTTCATATTTCTCTCCATCGAATTTTGTTTGGAGTTTATGCTTGAGTAGGGATGCTTCAACTCATTCATGTCTTTTCTCATAAGTTCCATATCAGCCCTTAACTGCATCATATTTGCATTGCTGTTGTGGTCAGGAGTCATATTGTTCTCTCTCTGCAATTGTGTATGGGCTCCTTCTACTTCCTTGTCAATTTCATGTTCCATGATGGGACTAGGTGCCCTGGGTTGGGAAGAAACGTTTTTCCGTTGGTTTCTGCCCATGCCCAGCTAGCGAAGAGGGACTCAGGTGCCCTGAGGAGTCCTATTCAGCCTACTTTACTTCCTGGCAGTAGAGCGTGATCCCTGGTACTCACGGAGAGCACCTGTGCCCTCCTGGGATGTACCCGTCTGATGAACCGGCCTCTGCCAGGGCCCCCAGGTATCTGCCTACTGACTGGCCCCAGAACCAAGCTAGGTCTTGCGCCTGCCTGTGTATATGAGAGGGGTCGTGGAGAGGATTAAGTCTGAGGACTGGTTGTTCCCGCGGTGGAAGCCACTCAATTGGCACCAGGGAACGGAACCCTTCATGAGGGGACGAACGCGGGAGCCTGAGGGTCCAGCTGCGTGCTCCCCTGCAGAGCCGAGAGCAGTAGGGGAATCCCGCTGATGTCCCAAAGCTGAGGAGAGGCTGGGCGGCCCAGGGACAGGCCCAGCCGCTAACCTGGGCTGGGTCCCAGTTAGGCAAATAAACCTCCTTGGAGGGACACCTCCTCCCCTCTCAGCTGGTGGAGATGACCACGTCTGAGGACCGGGAGCTCCCACAGGGAAGCCTCTGGATTGGCGCCTAGGGCCTGGGACCAGCGGCCGCCGCCGCCGCCGCCGCGGTGATGGGAAAAAGGCAGGAGCCTGTGGGCCCGGCTGCCTGGCTGCGCGCTCTCCTGCAGAGCCGAGGGCAGTAGGGGAACCCCGCTGAGGTCCCAAAGCTGAGGAGAGGCTGGACGGCCCAGGGACAGGCCCAGTTGCCAACCTGGGTTGGGTCCCAGTCAGGCAAAGAAACCTCCGCTAAGAGACGACTCCTTCCCTCTCAAGCTTCCCAGGTATCTGCCTCAAGATTGGCCCCAGGACCTAGCTAGCTTAGCCTGCCCAAGGCTGGCATCTGCCTGTGTATACAGGGGGTGGGGGTCATGGAGACAAGCACGACTGAGGATCAGGTGCTCCCACGAGGGGAAGCGGCTCAATTAGCGGCACTCAGAAACAACAGTGAGGGGATAATGGCGGGAGCTAGTGAGGGGGGAGGGCACGGTCCTCTGCTCTGCTGGGGAGTAGAGAGCTGCTGGAGAACCCCTTCTGCTCTGGCCCAGGGGCTGGGGAGGGAGGGGGGCCCGAAATCAGGTCCAGCTGGTGACCAAAGTTTGGATCCCAGCTGGAGAGATCAAACCTTTCCGAAGAGAGTCCTGGCAATGCTGTTACTCGTCCTCCATCTTGCTCCGCCCCCAGGATTTTATTTTTTTAACAATTGTCTTATGTTTGGTATTTCAGGTCTATTGCCTATAAATAAGCTAAATCTTTAAGATATAGTCCCTGCTTCAGGGAGATCACACCTCCCAAGGAACAGGATCTATTGAGGAAGAGGTGGGAGAAAGATTGTAAGAACCAAAAGAAGGGTAGAACTGCTTACAATCCAAAATTCCAGAAACAAAATGGCCTTGATATTTATGGCCTCAAGGTTTGTGATGATACCTATACAAAATGGGAGGGAAAGATGACACCAAAACAAAATAGAGACTAATTGAGAGGGGGAGGAGATATGAGGGATGGTGGGGAGGGAATAATAATAGTTTATTGTCTATAATTATGGAAGCTATCAATAAAAAGTTTTTTAAAAAAGAAAAGCAGAAATGGGCCAAAACTTCATTTTGCAAAGGAGTAAACGTGAATGTGAGATATGCCAATTTTGAGGAGAAAATTGAGGTGGTAACTGAGGATTTCCCCTTGAACTTTGGAAAGAGTGCTTCTGAAACAAAAGAAGTGGCTCTTCTGTGTTTGTCATCTTCTCCACCTCGTGTCCCCCTCATTGGCAGCTGCCTTGCTATACCATGAAAGCCTGTCTTAATCCATTCTACAGTGTCCCATCCCATGGACTGAGTTCCAAAATGAGAATTGGGGTACCTCAGGTTTTTCACAATAGAAATCTAAGACAGATTTTAAATCCCAGGTTTTAATTTAGATCACAAAAGTTTAATAGTATCATAAGCAAAAAGTCCTGGAAGCTGTGCAAGGATTGGGGAATGATTGTAAGGCTTTCACAAAGGGTCTTGCGGGGAATACATTACAAAGACAGGGAGTAGAGCTCCTCTGAATCAAGGTAATTTTTAGCCAATACACCAACGAATTTTGAGTACCTTTGGCTCTTAGGAATTTAAAGAATTAATGTCCTTACACCATAAGGTATAGTTCAGAGAAGACATTATTAGATTTATTAGATTAAAAGAAAGAAAGAGGAAAAAGTACAAAGAGCTCCTGTCATGAGGGAGGCAAGAGGGGGTGAAGCCTATGTGGGAACAAGAAGGGTCTCCCCTTGCCTCAGTCACCAGGGTGGCTTTCCAAAACCTGTAGGCTCAGGAATCTTAGCTGTCCAGCTAGGAAAGAAAAGAGAGTCCTCCCCTGGTCCCAGGTGAGCTATAGAGACAGCTGATTGATCAATGATGCCAAGTTCTTGGGTCTTAAGCTTAACCAACTACAGTACCAGGGTTAAATTTGAATTCTATATTGGAGACCTCCCACTTCAGGGGCTCAAGTTGTTCATGATAAAAGCAGTTAGGGAAGAGATAAGAAATCAGAGCATTCTCTGATCTCTAGCAGAGTGAGCTGGCTTAATGACATCCCTGCCTTTACTTGTGGGGGCCCAGTCACCCTAACTCCCTCAACTCACACTTTGAAGAAGTAAACCCATAGAGGGCTACAGACACCCTGATTCCCTCAATCTCCACTGTCCTAGTCAGCCACATCACACTGGGTTGAACCTCCAAACCAGCCACAGTTATGGGAGGAAGGGATTTATTGAAGTTGCAGATTCAGAGGAAGTTACACAATGATGAAAGAGGCTGCCCCCCTTTCACAGGTCCAAGCAGAGAGAGAGAGAGAGAGAGAGAGAGAGAGAGAGAGAGAGAGAGAGAGAGAGAGAGAGAGAGAGAAGTCACCCACAACACCACACACATAACAGCAGTAGAGCTTTCCTTCTCAAGCTTTTTTATATCCTGCCCCTCTGAAAGGAAGGGCTCACTCTGGAGGAGGGACCTTTGTTCAATCCTTCCTGTAAGCAACTTCAGAGATCCACCCCAGATTACTGTGGATTAATAAACATTTCAAGATGACAACCAAACAACCATCACACGCCCATCCCTTGCCAATTAGACAGCAAACCAGATCTCCTTACATAATAATAAATTTCCAAATGAAGATAGTAACAAGATCATAATTCCACTTAATATAATATCCCACATATAACCAGAAACAAATAAGCTCCCCCAATACAAGGCAAGGCCCCTTAACTGTGAGTTCTGTAAAATCAGAACAAGTTACATGCTTTTAACATACAATGACACATAATAAACATTTCCAATTGCTGTGAGGCATAACAAGGAGAAATTGGACCAGTGCAAACTCAATGACCATTGGACAAACATCAAATAGATGCAGTTCATGTTCAATATCACAACCAGACTGACATTCTCTGGATTTTCCAATTCTGCACTTCCAGCTTGGCCGAGTAACTGGGGAAATCTTCAATCCCTAGCCAACAGTGCTCCATGGTAGCCCTGGCACAGCCCTGGTATATCCAAAATATCTTCATGTCTCCATTGCAAACTATGGTCCATCTTCCAACGACTTCAGTGGCCTACCAGGGAAGTCATGCCCTGTTCCATATACCACATCTCAGCAATGGCCAAGATTTCATATGCATTTCATGATCACAGAAAACTGATTTTCTTTCCATCAGAATTTCTCTTCAGAGAGTAAGAATGCATGTACTTTTGGAAATCATTTTCTATCTTAAGAAGCCCTTCAGTTTTTAAAGTTGTTTCAGATGAAAATGTGATTAAACGAGTCTTTGATTAATTTCTTCACTTTTCAAATGAGTAAAGAGGGAACTGACTTCCATTGGGTCATGTCTCTGGACACCTGGAATGTAAATCACTTGGGCTATTTTCTTTAGAACTGCTAATGTGTTGACGATAGCAGCTTCAATAACCTAAAGCCATTTTTTGTGATAGTAAGTTAAACTTGCTTTGAGTTTTTTCCTACTTTAAATCTTAAAATTATCATATCCATATCATTAGCCAAACACAATAACCCATTACTTAAATTCAAATTTGATCAAACTCTCTGGGCATGGGCAGCAAAACACATCCAGTCCTTATTCCAGTAATGCACATCCCATAAAGTTTTCTATAGTCTCTGCTTCCCCTTAGAAAGTTCATTAGCCAAGACTCCAAATGCAATGTTCTCTGCACTGAGAATTTTCAAATTTTCACCAGAAGAGTCCATAAAACTTGGCTTAGTGCTCTGGAAGGTGTCTTCAGGTGCAAGTTCCAAACCCATGTCCATTCCTCCAGCACACAAGTTCCAGAAGACCATAATCCACATAGTCCAATTTATCTCAGTAGTACCACCCCACTCTTGGCACTAAAACTCTCGTAGGCAGCCACATGCTAATAGGATGAATATCCCAGGCAGGGGCAGATATAGGAGGAAGGGATCAATTGAGTTTGCAGATTCAGGGAAGTTACATTATGGTAAAAGAGGCTGTCCCTCTTCCACAGGTCCAAGCAGAGATATAGAGAAGTCATCACCAACACCACACTATGTAGTCTCAGGGTGACCTCGAACTCATGGTGATCCTCCTACCTCTGCCTCCCAAGTGCTGGGATTAAAGGCGTGCTCCACCACACCCGGCCACACACACACCAGCAAGCAAGCAGCAGGGAGGAAGAGAAATATTTCCTTTCCCCTGAGCTTTCTTATATCCTGCCCCCTACTGAGAAGGCTACCTCTGGAGAAAGGTCTGATTCTGGAGGAGGGAATTTTAGTAAATTCTTCCTGTATGCAACTCCAGAGACCCACCCAATATTACTGTGGATTACTAAACCGCTCAAGTTAACAGCAAAACAGCCATCACAACCCCTGTGAAGTAACCATAACTGCCTTTCTGCCAAGCATACATTTGGCCTCAGGACTTATTTAGTAGCAAATCATCCTGATGGTTGAAGCATAATGATATTCTCGCATAACATAGAAGGGTCTCAGTATTGGTGCCTACATAAGGAAGTTTTTGACTTAAGTGACTTTTGTTAAGAATTGTGTGTGTGTGTGTGTGTGTGTGTGTGTGTGAGAGAGAGAGAGAGAGAGAGAGAGAGAGAGAGCTTGATTTGAAAATAATCTTTCTGATATCTATGATTGTTTTCCCTTATTATAGAACTAGAACTATTGTAGAGGGCACCAACATGCCTTAAAGCTTTGTCTGTTTCCCCTTTTGGAAAGTTAATGATGTGCCCTTGTTTATTTTGGGTAAACTTAATAGGCCATTCATATATTATTAGAGGCATCCTTTTATTTTTGATTATACTTTTCTCTGGTTAAGATCAACAAGGTAGCGAAAATTTAATCAAGTATATACTTTTGGAAGTCACTAATGGATTTCCAAAAGAGACTCAAGGGACCTGGGAGGAGCACAATGACTTCACCATTACTGGTGTTGTCTGATAGGATGATACAGGGTTGTGCTACCAAATGGGCTCCCCTCCTCTGGGAAGCCTAGAAGACTGATTTTTCTCAAGCTGTGACTCTCCTGTTTCAGACTGTTCACATATTTTTTTATTTCTGGGTCTCCTTTGTCTTCCCTGATCAAGAGGACCAGTGACTTACCAAAGAACCATTGTAAAACATGTTAAAAGTATCCCATCTTCTCCAGTGGCCTTGTGACCTGGGAGCCAAAATATTTTTCAGCTTCAGTGATTGCAATTATCTTTGGCTTCTACATAGGTTGTTAAAACACTTGGAAAAGATGTTACATCAACCTTGAAGGGTACATCTTATTATTAAAACATATCTAGTTAAAGAATGGCACAAAGGTTTTAAGTCATTTTTTGTAACCTCTAAGTTGTCTTGTGATATTGTAGTCCATATCTGAAGCATGGAAGGTAAGCAATTCTTATCCTTTAAATATCTAACAGCTATAAATACAAGATGAACATATTACCAGTCATGAAATTCTATTTTTATCATCAAATTCAAACCAATTGATTTAACCAGAAGCCATTAGGAAAAGACAAGTAAGAAAGAATAAAATCTTAGGATTTGTGTTTGAAAACATCTTTGATTTCCAGAAATGAGACCATTACAAAATCTCGATGGAAACTATTTGATTACACTCAACCGAGCAGAATCTGCATATGTCCTAATGACTCTAGTCACTACCTTAGAGATACTTGCTCTTCCATGTTTATTGTGGCTCTATTTACATACAATAGCTAGAAAATGGAACCAACCTAGATGTCCCTCAACTGATGAATGGATAATGAAGATGTGGTTCATTTATACAATAGAGTATTATTCCGCTGTAAAGAAAAACAAAATTATGAAATTTGCGGAGAAATTGATACATCTAGTAAGCATCAAACTTAACGAGGTAACTCAGACCAAGGAAGCCAAATGTGTTGATGTTCTCCCTCATATAATGGCATAGCCAATAACAATAGATTGTTACTAGAAAAACTTCAGTGCCAGGGATGGGATACCATCTAGTGAATTGTAGGCCAGCGAGGTTCCTGAGGCCTCCAAAACCTTATAGGACATTGCCAAGGTTCTTGATTGCCCACCAGAATGAGATATTAAGAAACTATTACTGACAGACACTTATGCTTGGGCTGCAGGTCACAGGAAAATCAAGCTGTAATTGAGCTTTAAATTTCTTCACTGTTAACCAGCAGACAGAAAGCTTGAAAAAAAATCCTATGGTTGCATGCAGCCCTATGGGAGAGAGAAGTCATCAGCAGTAGTGAACAGCAATGGACATTTCAAGCCTAAATTTGGCCCAGCCAGGCCAAATGAGCCAACTGGGGCAATAGTGGAACATGTATTGTGGGGAAACCAATTGCTCTCTAATTTGATTGGAGGCCTACTCCACAGGAGGGAAAGCATGCCTAGTACTGAAGACCTAGTCAAAATCCTATAGTAGGGGAGGTCATGAGTCCTAGGGGAGTAATACCTGCTGTTTTCTGGCTAAATACATACATGATGCCAACCAAACTGACCTATAAGCACTTTTTAAAAAAATGAAAATATGCATGTAGTAATGCTACTCTCACTTTTGTCTAGAGAAGCTTCTCTTTTTCAGATGGTGCTGACCACTGGGGTAATGCAAAAGACACCATAGTGCTGAGAAGTGACAATGGAGTGTTCAGCACTGGGACATCTCTATTACACTTCTTGAGGCTCAGTGTCTATTGTGGAAGAGGTGGAGGAAAGATTGTAAGAGCCAAAGGAAGGGTAGAACTGCTTACAAAGCAAACTTCCAGACACAACAATGGCCTTGATGTTCATGACTTCAAAGTGCCTGATAATACCTACACATAATGGGAGGAAAAGATGATGACACCAAAACAAAACAGAGACTAATCTAGAGAAGGGAGAGTTATGAGGGATGCTGGGGAAGGAATCATAATGGCTAATGGCTCATGATTATGGAAGCTATCAATAACAAGTTAAAATGAAAGCTTATGTACTGATAATATACTTCAGGTTGAAAAAAATAAATCACAGGATGAGTCACAGGTTCAAATGTTCCCAGCACTGAACAACTACCAAATAATTCAGGACTCAGACATCTCTCTATTTGCAAATAACAATCAACTGAAGCACGGATACTTAACACTGGTTCAGTTGCTATGGCAGTGCAGTGGCAGGGCCTCGGCACAGCGTGGACCCTTAAGAGTGCACACCCGGCCACGTGCAGAACTCACTTCCATAGCCCTGGTCTAATTCCTTGAAGTGCACAGAGTGGGATTGATATTCTCTCTGTTTATTGCCACATTAGGTTTTTACCTCTTCCCCCATCGTCCTCAAGCTGGGTGGGCCATGCTACTTCCAATTGGGGGAAATGGGAACACCTTTCCTGTGAGGTAGTTGCTGTGCATTGTGAGCTCTGTATGGATTCAATTTCCCCCAATGAATTTGGGAGGATTGAGGAGAGTATGGCAGGGAGAAAGTCCATGGAGTGCAGGTTAATTCCTATAAAACTAAAATCTCTTTGTTACAGATTCTTTGAATTTGCTGTGCTACTTTCTTCAGATCATGAAAAACCCAGTCCTGATCTTTCATCAGGCATGGAGCTAAAGAGGTTCTGTAAGTATATGATTAGGAAGTAAATGTCACTGGGACATTGAAGTAACTGGCATTTGTATGTCAGTGTTTTATTTCTTGACTTCACTGGGGTCACACCTAGGGCTTCCCTGAAGTCTAGCAGGCAATCCATTGCTGATCTGTGCATCACTAGCCCTTCAGATGAACTTTAATAAGATGGATAAATGTCAGCTTTAGAGTAGGATGCCTCCTAGTGCAAGTGATTTTAGACCACCTGCTGGCTCCATGGCCTTAGTTAAGTGATGTCACTTAACCTATCAAGAGGTGCAGGAAGTGCCTTGCCTGGTGGCACACAACTTGAATCCCAGCACTCAGGAGGCAGCAGTGGGAATATAGGTTTGAGTTCAAGGCCAGCAGGAGAATACAGAGTTGAGTTCCAGGTCAGCCTGAGCTAGAGTAAGACCTCAAAAATTTTGGATAGAAGCATCTACCTCAGATTGTGATATGAAAATTAAACAAAACTCTTTTTATTTATATATTTATTTTTGGTTTTTCGAGGTAGGGTCTCAATCTATCCCATGCTGAAATTCACTATGTATTTTCAGGCTGATCTGGAACTCCTACCTCTGCCTCCCCAATGCTAGGATTAAAGGCATGTGCCACCAGCTCAGTTTTAAATAGCCCAGTGCCAGCCACTTCATCAGAAGTTGAGGTGCTGGAGAGATAGCATAGTGGTTAATGATGATTGCTTGAAAAGCAGGAAGCCTTGGGTTCAATTCCCCTGCACACATATAAAGCCAGTTGTGTTCAATAAGAGACTGATACACCCAACCATCCACCTATACATATACTAATAATTTAATTTATTAAATTTTAGAAAGAATTTGGGAATATCTGCAGCTACTTGCTGGTGTCTTATTGTTGTTCTGACATGTTAACAACCTCATTTCACTCAGTGAAGGGGAGCCCTTAACTGGAACTGGGGACTCAGGGCGAATTACACTGGAAACTAGAATCTTGGGCCCCCAAAGAGAAATGCACTATACTAGTGATTTACGGAGAGGCTACTAACAATAGAATCTAGCCAATTCAGAAATGTGTATCTAAGTTAACTTATACTGATCTCACTCTCCAATGGAGATTCTGTATGTATTTTTCAGAATGCAGAGAGAGAGAGAGAGAGCTGTGGCTCTTCCAACCCTACCAATGAACTGCAGGCCAATAGCTGACATCCTGGCAAGAGATGAGCCACATCAGACCTACCCTGGAGGATCCACATGGAACCCCACAGAGAGTGGTGGAATAAGCAAGAGACCCATAACCACAGGCAATCAGTCAACACAGGATAAGCCAGACAGACACCAACAATTTTCAACACAACCTAAAGCAGAAGCACAGAAACCCCCCTAAGACCTCAATAATAAAGCAGCCTTAATACCCACCACAACTCAGGGAACTGAGCGGAAAAGGGGGTGGAAAGATTGTAAGAGCCCTGGTGGGGGAGAACTCCCAGAAACATGCCCCCCCTCAGTAACAACATACAAAGGGGGGGTGGAACTGGGTTGACTCTAAGGCTCTCCATAACCCCCTACCCCATGAACTGATCCAGACTGCCCACAGAGGAGGATACCCAGCTGATTCGGGACAGGGAAGAGGGAAATTGGGATATCAACTCATTATTTGCTCATTCAATGTATCTGTCACAGTCAGCCACAGGCCGCTGGGATGAATCTTCAAACCAGGCACAGTTTATGGGAGGAAAGGATTTATTTGTAGCTATAGATACAGGGGAAGCGAAAGAGGCTGCTCCCCTTTCACAGGTCCCAGCAGAAAGAAAAACCCATCACCTATACCACACACACAGACAGGGAACAGGCAGGGGGACAAGGAGAGAATTCTTTCCCATTTATATAGGCTTAGGGTGGGGTCTTGCAATTCTATCCCAGACTTAATGGCTTCCTGAGCCTCTGAAATTTCCTTCCTGCACTCCCCACACAGGAAAGGATGTTTACTTCTAGCTTGCCTGAGCTTCCTTACATCCTGCCTCCTACTGAGAGGCTGCCTTCCTGTGAACATCCTCAGAGACCCACCCAAGATTACTTAAAAGGTCAAGTTGACATCAAAACTTAAACATGACAGTATCTAATTATGGATAATTAATAAAATAAATAAAAAGTTAAATGAATTTTAGCTTGGGATTAGTACAGAATTTCCAACAATTTCTGAAACAGCTCTGACTAAACATACTTCTAACATTTTATACTAAATGTTTATATGAGGTGGTGTTCTCAGAATTGATAATTATAAAATCAAAATATAGATTATCTCAGAAATACAGTGAACATGTTCTGTAACTTACAGAATCAAATATTTAGCCAAGATTTGATTCCTAATGTAAAAATACGCAATCACATCCATCTTATTAATATGCAAATTTTCTTTAATCTTCAATGAATGGTAGAATTATTTGTATACTAAATATTTGTTTTAAATAAATATTTTATGATTTACTATCAAAAAAAGAGAAATGCTTAGAACCAGTCCTTGGTGATCTTAGATTTTGGAATATTTACAGGGATTTATTTCCCATTATTTATTTACTTATTTTTATTTATATGTAAGGAGAGAAAATTGGTACACCAGGGCCTCCTGCTACTGCAAACAAACTCCAGACACATGTACTACTTTTTGCATCTGGCCCTAAGTAGATACAGGAGAATAATTGACCTCTGGATGTTAGGCTTTGCAAGCAAGTACCCTTAACTGCTGAGTCATCTCTGTAGCCCCCATGTTCTGATGAAGTAGCAGGCACTGGGCTATTTAAAGCTGAGCTGGTGGAGTTTTGTTTTTTTTAAACCAATTTAGACAGTGGAGGCTTCTGGACTTCTCTGAATGAGCTGCTTGTTATGGCCTCTTGCAGCTCTCAGTCTCCCCAGAAACTGACATAATACAAGGTGCATAGAAAACCACCAGGAAGCCTTGTTGGCCTACCAAAGTGTTGAATCCTTCCACTTGTCCTGATCCCCCACCAGGAGACCCAAGACCATTCAGATGAACAATACCGGATCAGTCAGGAGCTGGAAACATGTCTCCATCCAAGGCGTCTCCCTGTTCTTCAGGGAGGTCCCAGATTTCTCATCAGGGTCCCAGAACCTTTGAAATGGATGTTTCCCTGCTGCCCCTGGGTGCTTTACACCACCTGTTCCCCTCACCACCTTTACTCATCATCTCTCCCAGGAATCTGAGAGCCAGCTGCAGGCAGCAATATTGATTTCAGATCTAGAATGATCCATTCCCTCTCCCTTCAAGCTTCTTTCCCTGTCTTCCCCCTACCATGGGGTGCCAAACACTTTCAAGAATGTTCTGATGCACACTTTTAATTTGGACAGGGCCCACAGTGGCGTATGTAGCAGTGAGATGATAGAAGAAAATGGATTCCCTTACTGAGGCCATCAGAGGAAGACACTCCCAAACAATGACCAGACCATTCTTGAGGTAATGACAGCTGTTTAGAACTTATCACACCCCAGAACTAGAGGAATGCCCTGAGATTACAGTGAAGCTCAGTAGAGGAAGAATATCCATTATAAATCATGCATGGAGCAGTCAGATATGGTTGCTAGGAACACAGGTTGGGAATGGAGGAGGAGGAGGTCACTTCTCTGTAGGGGTGAGCTCAGGAGACACCATCCCTGGTATTTCTGATTAGCATGTGTATCCCCTCCACTCTCTTAAGAGATGAATAATCTTCATTTTAAACATGAGAATCAGCTACATGTGAGGTGGATCTGCAAGCCCTTGGGGTCGACAGAAGGAAACAGAATCAGTAACCACCCCCAGTGGTGCTTTAATACAAAATGTCTCATTTAATCCTCACAGTAATAGGGCAGGTAATATTGCCATCTCCACTTACAGCTTAGGAGACTGAGGCTTAGAGAGTTTGAGCACCTAGTCATGAGTGGATATGGTCTACCATTGTCCTGTTTTGCCCAGACATAGGATGTTTCTGGGATGCAAGACTTTCTGAGCTCTCATCTCTGCTATAGCCCTGGGGAAGCTGGGGTCGAGCGACACAGATGATTTAATATCTTTGATTCCATTCCATATGTTCTAAACATGTGCAAAAACTAACTCACTGGATCATTATCTCAGCTTTAGGGTAAGAGTATTACTTTGTTTTCCGTTGAAATAAATAGAGGTCAGTGAACAGAGTTAAAAGAAGATGTCAGAGCTGGGGTTTGGCTTCAGGATGGTGGGGTTTGGTCAGGACTCAAACCCATTGTCTAGCTTTCCAGAGCTAAAGGAATACAACACCCCAGGGTGCTAGCAGGTGGGGGGTGCAGAGTAGCGTAGAGGGAAGAATGGAGGATGGTTTTATTAGTCACGGTCTGGCCAGACTTTAGGGGAGCCAAGCCCAATTCCAAGGCTTGTTTACCAGCACCACCTGCCTTCCCATGCAGGTGCAGGTAGCTTGATTTTTGACACTGAGGTTCTTGTGGGTGGACCTTCTTGCCAGGCTGCAGTTAGATAGTGAGGATATATGCTACTGTTTATGAACTTATG
>PVHP010046130.1:0-13428 GCA_004024765.1 Zapus hudsonius | reverse complement strand
CCAGGAAGACCGGGATGAGTACTAAGATATACAGGATCCCTTGCCACAAGGACTAATACAGACAGCCCACAGAGGAGGATATACAACTGATCAGGGATGGGGAGGGGGGGAATTGGGGAATTCGGGATAACAACGCATGGTTTGCCCACTAAATAATGTAACACATTATGGACAATAAATATATATTAAAAAAAAAAAATAGAAATCAGCATCACTTTTGTTACCTCATGATGGCATACTTGTACCACATTCTCCCTTAGAAGGTTCTGGATAAGTCTGAAAACCACAGGCACAGACACCACTTTCTTTCTCTTTGAGTAACTTAGTTATGTAAAATAGATTGAAAATATTCTGTAGCCTGCACCTTTTTCCAATATGTTCTGAGTGCTCTTCAAAGTACATAGTTAAACTTTGTAGATTTGAAATTTATCTAAGAACATTTGCCTCTTACTGGGAGAGAACAGCGAACCAAGAAAGGAGCACTCGTGCAATGGAGAAACCTGGGCCTGGGAGAGACAATCAACAGCTTTTAGATTTGACCAAATATTCCACTTAGTGAAAGGGAGCCCTTGACTGGAACCGGGGATTCAGGGCGATAGGCACCGGATCCCATACTCTTGGGCTCACAAGAAAAGATGCAATATGGGAGCGATTGACGGGGAGGCTGCTAAAAATAGAATCTAGGTAATCCAAAATTGTGTCTATTTGTTAACCTGTACTGATCTCACTCTCCGATGGAGATTGTATTTGTATTTTTCAGGATGCAGCAAGAGAGCTGTGGCCCATCTAATCCTACCATCTGACCATAGGCAGATAGCTGAGATCCTGGCAAGAGATGAGCCACCACAGCCATATTGTGGAGGATCCATATAGAACCCCGCAGAGAATGACAGGATGAACAAGGGACCCACAGCCACAGCCATTCAATCAACACAGGATAAGCCAGTGAGACAGAAACCAATGAATCTCGACACAAAAACCCCTAAGCTCACAACACCAAAGCAGCCTCAATACTCAGCCACCACGGCTCAGTTCCAGAGGGGGCGGAAAGATTGTGAGAGCTCTGGTGGGGGAGAATAGCAGAGACTTGGCAACCCTCAGTAACAACACACTTGGGTCATGAGAACCCGGTTGAAGACTGGGCTATCCTTGATCCCCTACCACAGAGACTGATACTAGGTTGATTTCATGATATCTTTTCATATTTTTAAAGGTTAGAATTATCCAAATAGTTCTTTTGACTGGTTACAATTTGTATTTACAGGCACAAGGCAATCTTCTTAGGTTTGTTGCACACACATTTTTATGTAGATACTGCTTTCCAGCAAACGTTTTTAAAAATAGTATCCAGGCATAAATAAAATAATTCCATGAGTAATGATGGTTATATCATTTGAAGTCATGTTTGATTGTTTATTAATAATAAATAAAATAATAACACTCATAATACTCAAAACACGTACATTTCATC
This sequence comes from Zapus hudsonius, assembly GCA_004024765.1. Lineage (NCBI taxonomy): Eukaryota > Metazoa > Chordata > Mammalia > Rodentia > Dipodidae > Zapus > Zapus hudsonius. The sequence goes on along the minus strand of PVHP010046130.1, from coordinate 11,957 downwards.
ATGAGAGATGAAGCTGTTAATCATAACTGTTTCCATTAATCTATAACAGAACTATAAGAAGCAAAGAAAAGCAATGATGAAAACTGAGTGATGCTCACCGAGCTAAAGTGGGTTGGGGTGAAATATGATGACAAATAACCTGTGGGAAAAGCCTATCTAAAATACCATGTAAGGGCTGGGGGATTGCTCGATGGATAAAGCTCTTGCCTCATAGGCATACATACCCATACCTGCATCCCCAGAACCACATAAAGTTGGCTATATGATCTCAGTGCACCTATGGTAAGGAGGCAGAGAGAAAACCCCTGGAAGGTTGGGTACCAGCTAGCCTTGCTGAAACAGTGGTGAGACCCAGCTTCAAACTAGGTAAAAGGTGTGGGCTGAAATCAGACATTTCTTCTGACCTCCATATGTGTGCTGCGGCACATGTGTGCCACATTCATGCACACACACACACACACACACACACACACACACACACACACACACACACACACACACCAGTAATACTTACACATCAAAGTATGTAAGTACTAATTCATTTTCATAGGAATTCAGGGTAGTTAAAAAATTGACAAGGGATGAAAAATAAAGACATTCCTTCCCACCTGAACTATAAACATTTCTAATCACAACGTCCTTTATATAGTCCTTCAATAGAGTTCAGTAATAATAATAATAATAATATATTTGGTATTATATATCTAAGTTTAGACATAGAGCACAGTTTTTTTCCACATGGTCATTAAAAGAACCCATTTTCCATTAAGATTTAGTGCCTGTGTAAATATATTTCAGTGACAGAGGAGAAGAAGAGGAGGAAGGAAAACGAGTGGGTAGGCTTACCACAGATGTTATCATCTTCATCAGAACTGTCTGAACAGTTTATTTCACCATCACAAAATGAATCGGTTGCTACACACTTTGAAGCATCAGCACAGGGCCTTGAACCAGGTTGGCACTCTATGGAGACATTTCCTTCAGAAGAGATTTAAATTGAAAGAAGAGTAGAGTTAATTTCCAGTTGGTGGAAATATATACGATAGTTGGTTATTTGTTATGTATTTTTGACATTTTATATTCTTCCAATAATAGATTTCAATTTCCAATAGAAATGTTTGTTATATTCAATGAATCATTTGTGTGTAAAGAATATGTAGTATTTTAAATGTTGAAAGAGAAATACTCCTTCATTGTTGTTAAATGTGAATGTTTATGCTATTCATTTCAGTTTGGATAAATTGATGTTACTATTTAGACATCAGGTCCCTAAATTTTTACCTAGGATTGTATTAAGTGCTATAGGGTAATTCATTGGAAAGTTTATTAGTCATCTATTGCTTCTAGTAGCCAATTCATTGACTCATAAATGTATGACTTCAAAAGTATACTGGATTCTACAAAAACTATAATTTATAGTCTGCATTCTGGGGAGTCAAATATATCAGTGAAAACCATTTTAAAATAAAATGCCCGAGAGTCTAAGTGCATTAGTCCTATGAACAATAAAGAAACACAGTGGGGATTCTTGTTCCATATCTCTTTGCTTTTTAAAAATATTCTTATTTATTTGCAAGGGGAGAGAGAGAGAGAGAGAGAGAGAGAGAGAGAGAGAGAGAGAGAGAGAGAGAGAGAGAGAGAGAGAGAGAGAGAGAGAGAGAGAGAGAGAGAGAATAGGCAGGCCATGGCCCCCCTTTTGCATATCTGTCATTACATGGGTCCTGGGGAATCAAACTCAAGGTTAAGATTTGCAGCAAGTGCCTTAACCACTAAGCCATCTCTCCAGCCCTCTCTTTGCTTTTTAATGGAGGTATTATTAGGGCATAAGATGCAAACACACTCTTGCAACACGTTGTATAATACTCTGAGCAGGAACTGACCTATGTGCCACTCACTCTGAAGCTCAGAACCTGTCTTATCCTTCAACCTTCTTTCTTCCACAGATGTGGCTATAGAAATACACTGAGGCATGCATTCTTTTTGCAAATTAACTCTGTGTGTTTTATCTTATGGGAATTCTTAGAAATACTCTTAACTTTGAAAGTTTAAATGCATTTCCAAGAATTCCCATAAGATAAAACACACACGTTTGTTTTGCAGGGCAAAGTGGGTGTCTGAAAACCTTTGCTTGTGACTTGAGTAGCAATGATGGCTCAGGCTTCTCAAAGAATTTATCTTCAAAGCATTGGATTTATTATTGTTTTTAATCCTGAAGCCAGAACTGTACTGCCATCTGCTGGGATTAAAAATATTAAAAAATAAGAACTAAAATATGCTCTCTAAAATCAATAGGGAACATCAAAGTAGCTGAGTCAGTGAATTTATAAATCTATGAAGATAGCACTTGACTGAGGATATTTACAGATAGAATCACTGACTATGCACAAAACTAAATTACATGTTCATTTATACCTATTTTAAACAAAATGGGCATAAACTTTGGGAGATCAATAGAGCACATAACATCTAAAATAGGACATAAAGATCTGTGATAGTATCAAATGACAGTATAACCCAATTAAGATGATTACAATAATAATACTTTGTTTATTCAAGAAAAATGCATGTTACACTTGAAACATGTGAGCTGTTTATCAAGATAGGAATTGATTCTTGTCTCAATATAGAAAAAGTGTAATGTGATATCATTTCATGAATACACGTTACATAAACATACTGAATGAAATCAATCAAATTCTATGACTGCAACACTTGAAAGTCTAGATTCAGGGCATAGCTGGAAAAACAAATACTTTTGTCTGTCCTAATGCTTCTCATGAGACCTTCATTCTGAACACTTCTCCTTCTGTCTGTTATGATCTTTGAACCTTAAAACCTTACTGGCATAAAACAGCCCTTGAGAGCCTCTAGTCACTCTGGTGGTCATTCACGCCTTGACTATTAATTCTTGTGAAATTTCAAGGAACAGAGATGAAAGTATGTGTGCACCTTCTTTTCCATCTCAGATCTTGGTGTGGAAAACTTACACTAACTGTTTCATGAAGGAGATAATTAAAAGTTCTATGAGTCAGAAATAAATTAAATCCATCTTCACAGTTGTGGCCATATTCGAATTAGATTTTGAAGCATACCTAGAAGTGCCCAAGACAGAAAAGAATGTCATATGAAAAAGCAACAGGAACACATCCATAAATGCAACTCAGAGGACCCATATTAGAGAGTTTGAGTCTAGGTTTTAGAAAGGCAATTTTTAAGCCTACTTTAAAATCCTTTTTTTTCTTTCTATAAGTGATGACATTGAAAGTTTTCAGATATTGTTTCATACGGCAAGCCCACTTTTCATAACAGCAATTCTGAGGTCATGTGAGCAATCATGTCCAACGAGATGATCAATTCAGAAGCTGTTCCCATGGTGGAAGCTGATGAGGGTGGGGATGGGTATATCATGTAGTCAACTACTGCTTCACAGAACTGATGAGCTCTGGTGATCAAATGCACCAGGCTATGTTCAGATAAGCAGAAGGCATTAAGAGCTAATCACTAATGACATTAGTCACAATTCTAACTATGAGAGCAATGGATGAAGGCATTAAAAATGTGTCTTTTGAAGTTTGTGGATTTGATAGTGGAATATTAAGTGATCTTTGAGTTTTGTTGTTTTACTTGTAGGACTGTTTCATAAGTACTCTTCAGCTAATATTAGTCCTGAAGAAAAAGTAGTTTCTTGTTTAGAAATTAAAATGGATTATATAAATCAAACTATTGTGGAAGTACCAAGAAATTTAGGATTTTATAAAATTTTATTTGGCCTAGTCTTCTATCATATACTTCTATTACACATCTATGGTTGCAATTATCTGAGAAGAATTGTGAAATTATTAGGTGTTATAGAAATTTTTTATATACTAGTTTTTTAAATGACCTTAATTAAGCCATACTCTAATATTTCTGATATCATTTTAGCAGAAATGTTTTAAATTAGTGAAGGATGTTCGATGATGTAAAAACATTTTTTTCCTCACATGCAGAGAAATCAATAAACTTAAAGTCAAATTCCTTGGTTAGTGGATAAAGTCTCTAACATCTCAGCCTTAGAGCAATTAAATTGAGGGACATATTTCTTCTCCGATTCTTTGGCCTTCCATCATGTCTGACAAAAACAGCCAATTACACTTTTCCCTTCAATCTCCAAACTCTCCCGCATCGTGGAATTGTAGCAAGATTGCATTTTGTGGGAGATGGAGAAGGCCCAGAGAAGTGAAACTTCTGTGTTTCTGCAGTCATTGCCTGCACAGTCAGCAACTAAGGAGCTGCAATGCACAGAGCCTTCAAGCTTATGAGCAACTGCCCAAAACAGCCCCTCCAGGCACACTGCAGCGGTCAGAAAATCAATCTGTATAATGTGACCTTAGCTGCTACTGCCTCTCCCTCTCCACTTCCAAATGGGATATGAAACTTTACAGTAATTGGAAACAAAGGCAGTTAAACAATGGAACACAGTCCTCGTGGACTTTGTACCCGTTATCATATAAAAATACTCTAGCAGAATTTATAATAGTGCTGGTGCCAGGTATATGATGCATGTGTTTGTTGATTTTTCTCAAACTCTATCTTGCAGGCACATAAAAACGAGAATAAACTTAACATCCCTGAAAGACATATTCATAATAAATTACTGCTTGGAAACTGCAGTTTTCAAGTTTAATTGCCTCGTTCCCCTCAATAAATCTGTAGTGTCTTGCTGTATGAGGAGAATAAATGAGAAATGGGATCCAGGATTCATGTACTACATGGATTTAGTGAAAGGGCGGGATATGACATTTTGCTGTCTACTTACTTATATTGCCATAATTCTTTGAGAGTCGATTATGCAATTCCAAAGAATTTCTAATACCAGGAAATATTTGGAAACTAAGGGGTCATTTTCTTTTTGGCTGAACAAGTGGCCAGATTAAAAAAATATATATTATCTCAATATAATCATATTTTAACCTAGTTTTCAAATATATGTAAGCAGTGTATAATTGTTATTATTATTGCTGTTGTTTTGGTTTCAGTCAGTAAAAGAGGGAGAAGAGGTCTCATACGGATTTTGCTTTTTTCTGTTTGAATAACAGTGAATATAGTGCAGTGACGTCTGTATTTTCATCTTTTCTAGTCCCAGTTATCACTGAGGCAGCTATGTTTATCTTTAGTTTTCAAGTAAATTTTATATGTAGCTTTTGTTTGTGGTTGCCTGGATCAGAATTTAGAGCCATGTGCTCTCAGTAAGTGGTCTAACGTTAGGATACATCCTCAATTTATTATATTACATCCTGATCTTTATTTTGAATAAATTTTGTTTACATAAACTGGAAGAGACAAGCCAAGTTTATACTGACTATATATTCTTGTAATAAAATAAAATAAAATAAAGTGGGTATGATACTTTCCCTCTTGCTTTCACTCTGTGTTCAACATCTCTTTCTTCATTCAGGGGACACTGGACATATTAAATGTGATTTCTGCATTATTTGACTTTTGGGTTTGAGATAATGTGGCAGCCCCCCAAAAAACCTTCAGGGCTTTCTTTTCTTTTTCTTTACTTTTAGCATTGTTTACTGACCCCTCTAAGTCATTGCATGTATTTCTCTTATGCCATTCTATACAGCTAAGAGAATCTCAGTAACCCAGTTACTGCCCTCAAGTCTCTTGGTTATCATATTGGTGCACTATCATAGGACTTGATTTCAAGTAACTCTTACTTTTAAAAACTCTCCCTTAGCAAACAAGAGGAAATATTCACAACTTGGATGTCCATGAACTTCTTATATTAAATTGGAAAAGTGAAAGTTTATCATACATTATGCATGCATAAGAAAGACTAGCAAAGGATATAAAACTAAAAACTGAAGAGTTTAAGGTTTCTTATTTGTAGTATGTAGGTAACCTTAAAATGTTGTAATATTTTTTCAGAAGCCTAAAATAAACCATGATTTTTAAAATATATAGAAATACTATGAAGACTGACCTGGAGTTGCCAGAGAAGTGCTGATTGTGGGTTTAACTGCAAAGATAAATAATATTAAAAATTAATAATCTGTCACAGAGGTGGGAGGGGCTCTTGAGGACATACCCCTCCCTAAGGAACTAATGGTAGTTAATGGTGGCTAGGGTCTCCCTTTTAGGGGTATATCCACTGTGAAGTAGCAGGAGTGGGAAGGGGTAAGAGAGGTCAAAGCAGGAGGTGTAAAAATACATGAAAGATCAAATAAACCCCAATAATTGGGGAACATGTACACATCATATAAAATTTTCAGTATGACAGGAACAACAAAATTGGAAGTATACATATGGAGCATACATAAGTAGGCGTGCATTTATTACATTATAAATTATATTATTCTTAAAATATACTTTTTGAAATTTGTATTTTATTTATTTTTGTGTGTGTGCAAGAGTGTGTGTGAGAGAGAAAGAGAGAGAGGCAGAGAGTGAGCATAGGTACACCAGGGCCTTCCGCTACTGCAAACAAACTCCACACATGCGGCATTTTTTTGCATCTGGCTTTACATGGGTACTGGGGGATTGAAACCAGGCAGTCAGGCTTTCCAAGCAAGCGCCTTGAACCAATGAGCCATCTTTCCAGCATGTTTTTGAATTTTAATATGGAGACTGTATGCCAGAAAGGGTAACTAAGATAAAACATATCCTTTCCTGATCTCAAGAGTTTTATGAACAACAAGTTTCATGCATTCGACAACCTACGTACTGACCTGAAGTTACTGCAGGGGTTGCTGTTGAGAAGTTCTCCAAAGACCCTAAAAAATAAAATTGATATGATCCTTGGGCTTATCACATGACTATGTTATCACACATCGTTACAGCTCCAATATTTGTTCAAAAGGCATCTGATTTGTTGACCTCTAAGAGATTTATACCCATTATAAAGGTATGATACTTTGGAAACATTTCTAGTATTGGCATATTCTGTCTAACATATTTACATATGCAAAATTCATTTTAGTTTGGATAAATTCTGGAAAAATACCTAGTTATTCATGCTATAGTTAAATGGAAAAAAATACATTCAACCAATGTAGCATTACTCACCAGATCTTGTCATTCCTAGAACCAGCTCTTTTCACTAAAACATGGATAACCTCAACCAAAAGGGAAATGTGCATATTAGAATATCTAGTATAAACTAAGCACTGTGCAACTATCTGGAGTTTTCACAGGATGGTTTAAAAGTACCATTTCTTCACTCCTTATCTAATTTAATAGTTTCTAAAATTCAGTGGCTCAATTTTACAAAATGTGATAGAAAGTAAAGTACATCTCTTATGTAAAACATTCATCTAATGACCTTGACTTTATTCAAACTTGTTCATAGACCGAAAATAATGTCCTCATCCACTAAATACATAATTTATTTCACTATATCTTCCTTTTTGTTATGTTTAGTTTCTGTAAAATATATAACAATTTTGCAAGTGACACATGATAGATTTTGATTAAGAAAATAGGAGGATGTAAATATTTTTATAAGTATAAGATCTTAGTTTTCATTTTATTAATATAAAAATTCACAAAATACAGGTAGAAAAATGATAATACATTAAAAATTCAATGAGTTTGAAAAATCTCCAGACAAAAAGAAGCATTAAGCATAAATACCTAAACTCAACCTTGGTGCAATACTTGCAGCCATATTTTAACACATTTAAATAAATCTAATATAGCATAACTTCAATTTGAGAATATTCTTGAGACCATATTACAATGAGGATTGTGGATTTTATAACACAAGTTCTAAATTAATTAAATTGACATATTTTTGAATAAAAATGAGATTTCTAAGATCATAATCTCTTGGCCTTTAAACCTAGGGTGCTGTATGAACTCATAAAAAGAAATTTCAGGATGTCTGCTAATTCAATTGGCCAAAGACCACAAAAATGAATGTAAATTCAAGTATAGATACAGAAATCTTCTCAGAAAAGAGGACACATAATAGCCTCACATCCCCTACATCAGAATTGTCTAACTGTATTCAACATCAACTTCTGTATGCTTCTGTAGACTTTCTACAGAGGCAAATCTATAATGACTGACTTCTTTTTATAATAACACTATTGGTAGGTTATTCAGAGTTGGTCCTTATTCTGCTTTGTGTGGATATTTACATGTCTATGTTATTTTGGATTTAGACTTTCTAATGGCCAGATTCATCTGAATTTTTTAAAAAATATTTTATTTATTCATTTTCAAGCAGAGAGAGAGAGAGAGAGAGAGAGAGAGAGAGAGAGAGAGAGAGAGAGAGAGAGAGAGAGCACACCAGGGCCACCACCGTGTGGGTCTGGGTCTGGCTTATGTGGGTCCTGGGGAATTGAACCCCGGGGCCTTAGGCACTGGAGGCAAGTGCCTTGCCTGCTGAGCCATCTCTCCAGCCCTCATCTGAATTCTTAAAAATACTCATCCTCAAAGTTTATGCATAAATGATTGTGGACATATACAAGCCTGGGAAAACATTAGTGTCTGAAATCCAAATAAACATTGTAATTTTTTGGATTAAACTGAAGATGGTCACTATAAAGAAAAATTTAGAACAGTCAGAGGGTGTGTTAATGAGTGTTATGATAATGAGAGAAAACATGGAACATAAAAATATAAGGGAGGAAAGATTCATTTTTTTTTCTCATAGTTTCAAAGGCTTCATCCATGGTTGACCAGCTCCGTTGCTTCTGGATATGTGGTGAAAGCATAAGAAAATTATGCCAAAAGTCTGCTCACATCATGGTAGCTAGGAAGAAGGGAAGAAGAAAGAGGGAGGAAAGGGCTGAGGAGAAGGTGCAGTGTCCAGGTTTACGCTGAAGAGAAGGTGCAGAGTCAAGGTATACACTTCAAAGACACAAACCCTGTGATCTCTGCCAACAAGGAGAGTCCTTCCTAATTGTCTAATATGAGAAAAATCCACAGTTTAATTCTTTAAAGAAAGAACTTTTTGTATGGATATGTTGTGTGTGCATGTATATACTTGTTTGCCTATGTGCATGCATGCGTGCTTGCATGCTTGTGGGCATCTGTGAACCTGGGGGTGTGCTATGTGTGCATTTGAGGCCAGAGGTTGGCTGCCATGACATGTTTGCCTAGATCAGTCTTGAAGGTGTTGATTGAGGCAGAGTCCCTCAATGGAATCTAAATCTCACTGGTTTAGCTAGTCAGCTAGTTTGCTTGGCTCAGGGATCACTTGTCTCTGCCTCCTGAATGCTGGGTTTAAAGGCATGATGCCATGTAAATTCTGTAGTTACTTGGATACTAGGGTGTGAACTCAAGTCCTCACACGTGGATTGCAAGTGCTTTATCTATTAAGCAACTGTGTTTCCAATACCATGAATTGAGAACGAAGCAATATATATATATACAATATATATGTATGTATATATATATATATATATATATATATATATATATATATATGTACACAATTAGACACTCAGCCTGGCCACTTGACTTTGTAAACTAATAAAGTCTACACTTCAATTGAATCTTACTTTATAATAGAGGGCATTGGAAGAGTCTGGGGACACTTGGCTATTGCTCAGTGTGTGATAAGACTCACAAACTTTTGGGTGTACAAACATTTTTTCAGAACCATTTTTATATTTGATGTCTTACAAACTTTTCCACTGATATTTTGTCTTCAACATAACTTTTCTTTTATTCACTTTTATCACGTTTATGTGCTTCTTCAGGCAATACGGCAAGTTTCTAAAGTCAAGGATGATCCCACTGTTTCTCTGTTATATTGCTTGAATCTTAATTTCATAGCTTAATGATTCAAAGAAATCAAATAATGTTCACAAATACCTGTGATATCGATGCTGTTCAAATCAATATGGAAAGTGACCAGTTGGCTGGATCTATTTGCTTCAATGCCTTCAATCAGCTCTTCTTTTACACTTTCATCGGACACCCATCGAGCAAAGAAAAGGTCAAATAGGACTATAACGCTACCATTTCTGCCAGCAAAGAATAGTAAAAGAGTAAAGTCAGTCATCATCAAATGATTTGAGCTCAATTTATATAAAATGTTTAAGAAATTCTCCACAGTTATCACCTTGTTAATCCTCATTACACTAGTCGAAGGTTGTGTAATGCCTGCTCTGTAATATGGCTTTTACATGATTTTTTTATAATTTGAAGAAAGACTGAAATTAATTAAATAGGTAATATAAAATATTATATTTAAGTTTCAGGTGGAGAAGGAAAAAGGAACTCAAATGCCAACACATTTCTGGGAACAGAAAGTCCAGAGTAAATCCAACATTGAACTCTGTGTTTGTTACAGTTCACAGTAAAATCACCTATGTCAAATGTAACTGCATCACATTTTATCAGAGCACTTATTGTCATTTTTCATATTGGAAAAAATGAGAGGTGTGGATTTATAATGCTACTGGTTTATTTTTAAGGAGAGAAATCTGAGGTTTTTACAATTGTTTCAAATAAGCTTTGATCCCCCTCTGTTTTTTCCCCAATATACTTAAAGGAGAGGAGATACTATGTGTATTCATTACTTTCCTTGTTTTGGAGACTGAATACGTGACAAGAAGCAATTTAAGGGAAGGAGAATTATTGATTACAATTCCAAGGAATCCAGACTATCATTATAGCAGGAAGAAAAGGCACAGGGGGATCATAAAGTGAGTGGTCACGTGCAGACTCCAGGCTGAAAGCAGAGGCTGATGCATGCTTGTCTGTGCTTAGTAGGTTCTCTCCTTTATATTGTGTCCAGGAACCCAGTTCACAGTTTGGTGGGTCACTTAATTTAATCTAGAAACTCCCTCACATGCATGCCTGAGGTTCTGTCTCCTGGGGTGATTCCAGATCGTGTCTTTTTGTCAGAAGAGATTTAACCATCATTACACTAAGTTCATAGTAGACATCTATATTTAATTTACTTCTCCATTCTGCATGACCAAAGATATCAACATACAACCTGACTTCAAGAAATGAAAAACAAATAAACATGCATGAAATTATTGGGACTCATGTAGTATTCAATGTCATATGCCAGAGTTGGGGATTTTATTGTCTAGACTTCTGGTCCTATTGTAATATTAGATTCCATCCATGTGGCCCTGTTCATCTGCCCCTTCATCTTCATCCCTGCTTTGCAATTTGCATTTTATATGATGATAGAATCTGATTGTAAAGAAAGACAAAAATAAAATTGGAGTAATAAATTGCAGAAATTTGAAATAATACTATTACTATTAAACCCATACTATTCTTTTATGATTCAGTCACCTGAAAAAATCCCTTAAGCTCCAAACTTTATTCTGCACCTCTCAGTAAGATGTAAACAGTTGAGCCTACTGATATACTCTAGGAAATGCTCACTACTCATTCCTTTGGTGAATACAAAGACCAGAAATTTCCTAGGTGGGCAAATAGTTCAGAATTTCTATTGGATAGGATGTCCCTGTGTAATGATTAAATAAGTATTCAACCCCACAGCTGAGCAGGAATTATTTCTTTCTATGTAGCTTTTTTTCATTTTTGAGATTAATAAGATTCTTTGATATAATTAACTCTCTATTCACTAGTATTAAATTAATTATCTAAAAATATGAACAGGTTTAACTTATTATTTTCCCAAGTTACAGTAACCAAATCTTATGAATAACAGGGCACTTTAGGAGCGATTTAGTTCAGTTTCTAAACAACACATTCATGACATTCTTATCTTTAATAACAGTGTTGCATTTTGTCACAGAAACTATTTATAATGGAGCCTTCCATACTTATTAATTTTTCTATACTCTCTGTTCTCTAATTTCATATAATAAAATAATATAAAATATAATTTATAAAATAATATAATATACTTGCATTTCTTAGGAGAGATGCTATATTCTTATATCAATCATGGTTTTATTCCTGGGCAGATAACTGAGTCTGTACAATGACTAATATGAGACTTAGGAGGCTTCAAGAAAATATTTTTA